>BQNB010006223.1:1893-98468 GCA_026074375.1 Tanacetum coccineum | reverse complement strand
TCCCGACCTCGAGAACCCGAAAAATTATAACAAGAGTCATATATAAGCTTAAATGAGCCATAAGGCCTTATTGGGCCACTAGGCCCAATGTAACAAATTGGACTCTATGGACTTAGCTTTAGGCCCAATCCACTTGGACCTAACTAATGGGCTAGGACCTGGTCTTTGAGTGATAATATCAACTTAATAACTTAATGGGCTTGCTTAATGGGCCTATTGGGCTTTTTGGACTAAATTGAATAATATGAGTAAGTGGGCTAATAATAAAACAAGCTAAAAACCTAGAAAACTCTAAGTGTGAAATAAATATGTTGCAAGAGCATGATCATCATATAAACTACATGTATACATATACTTATTTAATTTATGAGTTTTCGTTAATTTTTATCGACTAGAAACCTAAGACCCGTTACAATTTGTATAGGTCTTGGTTGATTGACGCGCCTACTTCCGAAGTTTTTATTCATCGATATTCTCATCCGACATCACTAAGTGAGTTCATAGCCTCGCATTTTTTACACTTTAATTGTTTTATAAACCCGCGAGGGAGATAACATGCTTGTTTTTAAAATAGAACACAAGGGAGATTGTATGCTAGTTGCCTCGATTATTATTATAAGTTAGCTTAACTCGCTAGAAAAAAGACCTGCGGAAATCATGAATTGTTAACTACCAGGAAATGGTAGATGCTTATACATGAAATAGTACTATTTGGAGGCTGCCACCTCCAATCCGTGACGACTGGCTATCGTCAAGTGTTAGGAATATGACACAACGAATGCGTTGTATAGAGAATAATATGCACTCATAGCGAGGGTGTATAGTAGGCATACCTTGTTGGGAACCCTAACATAATGAGATGGTAACATTCAATGTCATGAGGCTTATAAATAATCCCCCGATATAACTTTGTTTAGCCACATCGTTATATCCTGATGAATATTGAGAAATGATACTTGTGTTCGGAAATTTTATTGTTTATATATATAAATTGTATGGATTCACTCAACATTATTGTTGACGTTTTAGCATGTTTTATCTCAGGTCCTTGAAGGTAATTCGACGATAGAGATTTTGGTTGTCGCTTATGGAAACCTAAATGTTTTGAAGGCCCATTAAATAAAAGTCATTCGAAGATGATTTGCAAAAATGTTGTATGAATTATGAAACAATTTAAGACCTATGATGAAAACTTTTATTTTGAATGAATGTATTTAAAAACGTCTCTTTTCGAGTCGTTTTCTATGCTTGAGTTGTTGTATTATGACGTAGCACCCAAAATGACCCTTCTGCTAATATTGATTAAAATGGGGGTGTTACATTATTAGCTTATGCTTGCACCTTAGATTTTAAATTATTCTAAATTGATGTAAAAAGTGCATTCCTGAACGGTTTTATCAATGAGGAGGTATACGTGGCACAACCTCCGGGATTCATTGATTTCGAAAAACCAGATCATGTTTATAAATTAAAGAAAGCTTTATATGGTCTTAAACAAGCACCCAAATTAATTCGTTGAAAGGAGACCTTAAGAATGAAATTCAGAATACGATAAAATCTCAACAAGCCGTCATGATGAATCAACAAACCACATTGTCATGGAGAACCCTAATCATCTCGTAACGAGCTGAACGAGAGCTTATTCCCGGAATGAACCAGTTGTTCCGAGCCAATCTAAAGTGCGGATATCCATGATCCCAACGAAATGGTTGACATTCCCGATGATATTGATTTGGTTGATTATGACGATGAGGATCCTGAAGAAGATCCTGAAGAAGATCCTGAAGAAGATCTCGAGGAGGAACCCGAGGAAGATGTTGATATTGAGCTCGAGGATGATGCTGAGTTGATATTTCCTTATGAGGTGGAGGGTGACAAAACCCCGCCACCTGGAGATGTGTCATCCGATTCTGAGTCAGAGGACGAGGAGATTGATGTTGCACCCGAGGTTGATGTTGCACCCGAGGTTGATGTTGCACCCGAGGTCGATGTTGCATCCGAGGCTACTGTTGGGACTTCTACCCAAAAGCCTTATGTTATTCGTGACTTTCCGAGGGGCTTATATGAGGTAGGAGAGTCATCTTCTGCCCGTAACTCATCATATGTTGGTGGATTGGCACCTTTGGCTTTGAGACGTGATTGGAGGACGTTACCCCTTGTGCTACGAGCTAGACTTCGGTAGGAGGGCGAGTTGAGTACAAACAAACTGAGTATTGCTTTCTCAAATCCAAGAATAATTCAGGGAAAAATGAAAGGGAGTTACTTAATCATGATTTAGAGAATGTCGAGTGTGCTTTGGGTAATGTTCTCGAGAGGGTGTCGGTATTGGAGAGCGGGGAGAATGATACATTGAAGAAAAGATTGGCTAAGATTGAGACTAAGTTGACGTGGGCTTGTATGGAGCGTAATACTGCTGAGAGGAGGTTGCATGAGTCCCGAGTGTGGAACAAGATGTTTTACTTGGATATGGTTCGTATTAGGGCTGTTCGAGCCGCCATCTTATGATTGAGGATACCAAAGCGTCTGAGAAAGAAATCAAAGAACTCTACTTCTGATGGGACCGAGAACCCTTCACGAGCCACGTGGTCCACTAGTGAACTCTTAGTTGATTTGTTTATCATTAGTAGTATGCTTTTGTAAATCACTAACTAATTGCTGATGTCAGTTTGTGAAACTAGTTCCTTTTTGAGTTGTATTAGGCATTAGATGGTGGACATGTAATGTTATTGACAATGAAACTTCTAACTTATTTGTGATCAATGAAAATGACTATATTTTTGGTTCTAAATTCTCATGTTGTGTTGTTGTTACCTTTTTTCCTTGTTTCTCTAAATTGGTTACTTTTTGATATACATCATTAAATGAATACTCATTATGAATTTGATTTGTGATGTAACAGATCATACGCCAAAAGCAATGTTGAGGCACGTATGTGCGAGGTTATTAGGGAACAAGTTGCCGCATCTATGGCTGAATTTATGGCAAATTTGAACGTTGAGCGGTGGCCACCAGCACCCTTTGTATCCTGTGTATTAGTCCCCCAATGTATGAAGCCGGTGGTGCTGGAGCCGGTAGTGCTGGAGCCGGTGGTGCTGGAGCCGGTGGTGCCGGACCGGCAGCGCCCAAAATTACTGTGTGTACTTACATAACATTCATGAAGTGTGACCCACAACCTTTTAAAGGCACCAAAGGTGCCGTGGGATTATGTCAGTGGTTTGAGAAACTAGAATCTATGTTTCAAACAGTGATTGCAAGGAAAGGATAAGGTGAAATTTGTAACTGCTACGCTCTCCAGGTTGGTGTCATTGACTTGGTGGCAAATGGAAGGATTGCTTCCATTGGTATGGATGCTGCTAATGGGACTCCATGAACTGAGGTGAGAAGTGGATACACGAGAATTTTGTCTCGAGGTGTGTTGTAAGGTTTGTAGCAAGATTGTACAACTTGAAGTTAAAAGGGGACTGTTATTGATGGGTTATACTAACCGATTTCATGTGTGGCCTTATTGTTGTCCTATAATGGTGGAGCTGAGCAGGTGAAGGTGGAGCAGTATATTCGTGGGTTGTTGAAGAATATACGTGGTGATGTGACATCATTGAGGCCTGCTGGTATTGATGATGGTGGGTGGGGGTGGTTGACGTATGTTATCATCTCATGAAAAATAATACAAGTCAAGACTGATGAGGTTTCTGAGAGTGAAAAAAGAAAGGTGAAGGAGATCGTGGTTGGTCGTTGGCGAAACCGACGGCGATTACAATCGTCGGCAAAAACTAAAGAAGGCTAAATACTGGTGCTACATGACCAATGCGGCACCGAATGACACCGAAGTTTGTCGAAAAGTGCAAGAATAAGAAGCAGGCTGGGATTGTTGGATGTGGTAGTGTGGTAAGTTGGGCACAAGCTGGCTGCTTGCTGAAGCCTCGACTGAAAGCAGAGCAGGTGATGCTGGAGCCGATGGTGCTGGAGCTGGTGGTGCTAGAGCCGGTGGTGCTAGAGCCGGTGGTGCTAGAGGCGGTGGTGCTGGAGCCGGTGATGCTGGAGCCGGTGGTGCTGGAGCCGGTGGTGCTGGAGCCGGTGGTGCTGAAGTTGGTGGTGTCGGACCAGCAGCGCCCAAAATTACTGGGTGTACTTACATAACATTCATGAAGTGTGACCCACACCCTTTTAAAGGCACAGAAGGTGCCGTAGGATTATGTCAGTGGTTTGAGAAACTAGAATATGTGTTTTGAATCAGTGATTGCAAGGAAAAGGATAAGGTGAAATTTACGACTGTTACTGTCCAAGGTCGTGCATTGACTTGGTGGAATGGAAGAATTGCTTCTATGGGTATTGATGCTGCTAATGGTACTCCATGGACTGAGGTGAAAAAGTGGATGACCGAGGAATTCTGTCCTCGAAGTGTGTTGCAAAGATTGGAGCAAGAATTGTACAACTTGAAGTTAAAAGGGACTGATATTGATGGGTATACAAACCGATTTCATGAATTGGCCTTATTGTGTCCTAGAATGGTGGAGCCTGAGCAGGTGAAGGTGGAGCAGTATATTCGTGGGTTGTCAAAGAATATACGTGGTGATGTGACATCATCGAGGCCTGTTAGTATTGATGAGGCCGTCCGTATGGCTTATCAGCTCATGGGACAAATAATACAAGACAAGACTGATGAGGTTTCTAAAGGTAAAAAAAGGAAAGGTGGAGGAGATCGTGGTAGTCGTGGTGACAACCGACGCGATTACAATCGTCGACAAAACCAAAGAAGGGCTAACGCTGGAGCTATGACCAATGCTGCACCAAATGACAACGAAGTTTGTCCAAAATGCAAAAATAAGAAGCATGGTGGAGATTGTTGGAAATGTGGTAAGTGTGGTAAGTTGGGCACAAGACTGCTGCTTGTTGGAGCCTCGACAGAAAAGATGTGACTTGTTTCAAATGCAATAAAAAGGGTCACCGAAAGCGAGATTGCCCTAAGTTGAAAAAGAATGAACAAGGTGGAAATAACCATGGAGCTGTTTACAAGTTTAGAACTCGTTATGGACATTATGAGTTTCAGGTAATGCCTTTTGGACTGACTAATGCACCTGCAGTATTCATGGATTTTATGAATCACGTGTGCAAGCCGTATCTTGATAAGTTCGTGATTGTGTTCAATGATGACATTCTGATTTATTCCAAAAATAAAGAAGAACATGGTAAACATTTGAAGACTATCTTGAACTTGCTAAGGAGCGAAAAGTTGTACGCTAAGTTTTTAAAATGTGATTTTTGGCTTGATTCCGTGCAATTCCTTGGCCATGTGATTGATAATAGTGGAGTTCATGTTGATACCAGGCGAGTTCGAAAGCCATTTAAAAAATTTGGGCTGCCACCGACACTTACACCAACGGAAGTGCGACAATTTTTAGGTTTGGCAGGTTATTATCGAAGGTTTATTATTGGAGTTTTCTTTATAAAATATCCAAACCATTAATAAACTCACTCAGAAAAAAAAGAAGCTGTATGTGTGGGGCGATGACGAAGAGGAGGCATTCAAACATATAGCTGAAATTGTGTTAGTGCGTCAATATATACTACCGAAGGAAGCGAAAAGACTTTGTTGTGTATTGTGATTGGCATCCTTAAAGGGATGGGAGTATTTTGATTCTGCAGCGAGAAAAGGTGATTGCGTACGCCTCTAGGCAACTTAGAAAGAATGAAGAAAATTATATGACCCATGACTTGGAATTGGGAGCGGTGGTTTTTGCTCCTTCTGACTATGGTGGAAATTATTTTCGGCACTAAGTGTACGGTATACACCGATCACAAAAGTCTACAATATATTTTGGATCAGAAAGAGCTAAATATGAGGCAGCGTAGATGGATTGAACTTCTGAGTGATTACGATTGTGTTATTCGTTATCACCCAGGAAAGGCGAATGTTGTCGCTGATGCGTTGAGCAGGAAGGATAAGGAACCGATTCAAGTGCGTGCTTTAGTGGTATGGTACATAACATTTACCAGAGAAAATTCGGAATGCACAAGTTGAAGCGTGCAAAGAGGAAAATATTGGTGCCAAAGGATTTTGTGGCGAAGGGGAGCCATTTGAAGTTAGATCCGATGGTACGAAATGTCTGAAAGGACGAGTATGGTTACCCTTATTCGGAGGATTGATGGATCTAATCATATTGGAATCTCATAAATCAAAATATTCCATTCATCCTGGGTCGGATAAAATGTACCATGATTTGAGGAAGTTATATTGGTGGCCGAATATGAAAGCTGACATTGCGACATATGTCAGTAAGTGCTTGACATGTGCTAAAGTCAAGGCTGAACATCAAAAGACGTCAGGATTACTTTAGCAACCAGAAAATCCTGTTTGGAAATGGGAGAGAATTACAATGGATTTCATTTCAATGCTTTCCAAGATCATCATCTAGTTATTAGGATCAATTTGGTGTCATTGTTTGATCCGATTGACTAAATCTGCTTACTTTATTCTGATGAATGAGAAGTATAAAATGGAGAAGCTTACTCAATTGTATTTGAAGGAGATTGTTTGTAGGCACGGGGTGCCCGTGTCAATTATTTCAGACCAAGACCCTCGTTTCGCATCAAGGTTTTGGAGATCTCTTCAAAAGTCATTGGGAACGAATTTGGATATGAGCACTGCTTACCATCCTGAAACTGATGGTCAGAGTGAAAGAACAATACAGGAATTTAAAAGACATGTTGCGTGCTTGCGTGATTGACTTTGGTTGTGGAATTGGGATAAAAACACTTACCTTTGGCTGAATTCTCATACAATAATAGTTATCACGCTAGCATTAAAGCCGCACCTTTCGAAGCTCTATACGGAAGGAAATGTAGATCGCCTGTATGTTGGAGTGAGGTTGGAGATGCCCAACTCACGGGACCAGAAATGATTCGCGAAACGACAGAGATGATTGTGCAAATCAAGAACCGATTATTGGCTGCTCGTAGTAGACAGAAAAGTTATGCGGATGTGAGACGTAAACCTTTGGAGTTCGAAGTGGGTGACAAAGCTATGCTGAAAGTATCACCATGGAAAGGTGTTGTTCGATTTGGAAAATGTGGGAAATTAAGTCCCCGTTATATTGGACCTTTCAAGATTCTATCAAGAGTGGGTCCGGTGGCATATAAATTGGAATTACCCCGAGAGCTTCAAGGAATACACAATACATTTCTTGTTTCTCTAACTTAGAAGAAATGTTTATCGGATTATGTTCTTTTTTATTTTTTCGTTTTTTTTTTTTTTTTTTTTTTTTTTTTTTTTTCTTCTTTTTTTTTTTCGGATTGAAGATCTTATTATTCCTTCTTGTCGGAAGTAAGGATCGACGGAAAATTGCATTTCATTGAAAAAACCCGATCTAAATCTATGGACAGGGAAGTAAAGCAACTTAAGCAAAGTCGGATCCCTATAGTTAAAGTTTGATGGAGTTCGAGTCGTGGACCGGAATATACTTGGGAACGGGAGGATCAGATGTGGAAGAAATATCCTCATCTCTTTGACTTTAATAAGAAGCGAGCAACAAGATGAATTGATCTTCAGGGACAAAGATCTCTTTTTAGGGGAAAATGCTGTGACAATCCGTCAATTTCAAGTTGTTATTTTATTCTCGAGTATTAAATATATTTTTCAATTTTATGTTGAGATATGAACTCACGACTAACCGGGAAAATTAGGGCTTGCATTTGTAATTTACGTAACGTTTACGAAGAACCGGCAAATGCTACATTAAGCATTGACGTTTATATTTTCAAAATGCCGTAGATATAATTTTGTTGCATTCGTTTTTATTTTTCGTGTCTCGTACTATTTTTACGTTTTACGAAAAACGACTACAAACCGTACCTTTTTTTAAATATCGGACTTTGATAATACCCGCATTTACAAATTGTGGGTCAAGTTTTAAACTCAACCCACTAATATTAAACCCCATTGGGGCGGATCAACCAAGGGGTGAGGTGTCCCCTTGGTGATCAATATGGCTTCAAGACCTTAACACTTGGCACCTTATTCCTAAATGCATAAAAGCCTAACTTTTACCAACACATGCACACACTAGTCATATTGTTAACCAAAAATCAGCATTTTTCTCTCCCTCATCACCATTTAGACGCCACCTTCATCACAAAAACACCAAATCCACAAAAATTTGAAGATCAAATAATAAGCACACTAGTAGACATGAATACCTAGTGTAATCCTTGCATTTTTGTGGTGATTTAAAGAAGTATTCAAGAAGGTTTATATTCAAGTTGGGGCTGAGATTATACAAGTTTTTATAAAGTCTATTGGGTAAATAAAATGGTGGTCAAAAATTATTTTGGGTGAAGATCATGTGGAAGATTGAAGCTTTGTTATTGTTTTGATCATTTGTTCATTTTCTTCATATTTTTTGTGGTAAAATCTCTGTGTTTTTGTTTATTGTTCTCTTTTGATTTTCATTCGTATATGTACATGCATGATGTATGATGATCAAGCAATAAAAATGATTAATGCATGGTATAGATCTTGGTAATTATGCTAAAAAAAGCCATTTTAAAAACAGTGAAATAATCATAGAATTTAGGGGCTGTAATGAACAGTAGGTTTCATAATTTTCTACAGGTTTGAGGTTGGATTTGAGTACCATTATGGTGTGATATATCCTTTTATGGACAATTGGAATTTAGATGATTTCTAGCTAAGTGAATAGAGTGAGATATGATCAAAATACCAATAACTAGTGGTTTGACCTTGCTGTACAAATGTTAAAAAGTCACAATTTACTGACTTAGTGGGTTAAAAAGTTAAAAACTATGGACTATGATAAAATCTTGTAGGTTCTGAATCAATTGGATGGTCAACCAACTATTTACGGTTTGATAAATGGGCGTAAAAAACGGTTTTTAAAGTAAGATTTCAGTCCGAATTTGTAACTTGACCTTTATGTAGTAAATTGTTCATATGTATAAGTATACTTAAACTAAGTACAAAAATGGTTTTGGATCTGTAAAGTACACTTAAATATGAAGCTAAGGATATAAATATATCAATTATACCATTTACGGTTTATAAATTATGACTATTTTCGTAAACATAAAAGTATACAAAATATCTATCCTGAAACTTACTAGTAAAGCGATTTTTTGTAACTAAAACCCGAGGTGTTAGGACCCACTTCTTGGGAGTTTTAAAATGCTGACATACTGATAATAAAAGTATCCCGACCTCGAGAACCCGAAATTTTATAAGGCCTTATTGGGCCACTAGGCCCAATGTAACAAATTAGACTCTATGGAACTTAGCTTTAGGCCCAATCCACTTGGACCTAACTAATGGGCTAGGACCTGGTCTTTGAGTGATAATATCAACTTAATAACTTAATGGGCTTGCTTAATGGGCCTATTGGGCTTTTTGGACTAAATTGAATAATATGAGTAAGTGGGCTAATAATAAAACAAGCTAAAAACCTAGAAAACTCTAAGTGTGAAATAAATATGTTGCAAGGGCATGATCATCATATAAACTACATGTATACATATACTTATTTAATTTATGAGTTTTCGTTAATTTTTATCGACTAGAAACCTAAGACCCGTTACAATTTGTATAGGTCTTGGTTGATTGACGCGCCTACTTCCAAAGTTTTTATTCATCGATATTCTCATCCGACATCACTAAGTGAGTTCATAGCCTCGTATTTTTACACTTTAATTGTTTTATACAAACAATTCATGGGCTTGCTTAATGGGCCTAACATGCTTGTTTTTAAAATAGAACACAAGGGAGATTGTATGCTAGTTGCCTCAATTATTATTATAAGTTAGCTTAACTCGCTGGATAAAAGACCTGCGGAAATCATGAATTGTTAACTACAGGGAAATGGTAGACGCTTATACATGAAATAGTACTATATGGAGGCTGCCACCTCCAATCCGTAACGACTGGCTATCGTTAAGTGTCGGGAATATGACACAACGGATGCGTTGTATAGAGAATAATATGCAATCATAGCGAGGGTGTATAGTACGCATACCTTGTTGGGAACCCCAACATAATTAGATGGTAACGTTTAATGTCGTGAGACTTATAAATAATCCCCCTATATAACCTTGTTTGGCCACATCGTTATATCCTGATGAATATTGAGAAATGATACTTGTGTTCGGAAATTTTATTGTTTATATATATAAACTCTATGGATTAACTCAACATTATTGTTGACGTTTTAGCATGTTTTATCTCAGGTCCTTGAAGGTAATTCGGTGATGGGGATTTTGGTTGTCGCTTATGGAAACCTAAATGTTTTGAAGGCCCATTAAATAGAAGTCATTCGAAGATGATTTGCAAAAATGTAGTATGAATTATGAAACAATTTGGGACCTATGATGTAAACTTTTATTTCGAATGAATGTATTTAAAAACGTCTCTTTTTGAGTCGTTTTCTATGCTTGAGTTGTTATATTATGACGTAGCACCCCAAATGACCCTTCTGCTGAGATATATTAAAATAAGGGTGTTACAATGTGACAATGGAACAGAGTTCAAGAATAAAGTTATGAGTGAGTTTTGTGAACAGAAAGGCATTAAGAGGGAATATAGTGTAGCTAGAACTCCTCAGCAAAATGGTGTTGCTGAGAGGAGAAATAGGACACTAATTGAGGCTGCTAGAACCATGTTAGCTGACTCTAAGTTACCTTCTACATTTTGTGCTAAAGCAGTTAATACTGCTTGCTATGTGCAGAATAGGGTATTAGTAGTTAAGCCTCATAACAAGACCCCTTATGAACTATTTAGAGGTAGAACACCTGCTTTAAGCTTCATGAGACCATTTGGGTGTCATGTTACCATTCTTAATACCTTAGATTATTTAGGCAAGTTTGATGGAAAGTCAGATGAAGGATTCTTTATTGGATACTCATTAAATAGTAAGGTTTTTAGGGTATACAACATTAAAAACGAGGAAAGTAAAGAAACTTGCATATTAGGTTCTTGAGGATAGCCTATATTGCAGGGATAGGACCAAAGTGATATTTGATATTGATGTTTAAACAAAATCAAATAAATTATGTGCCAGTTGTTTGCAAGTACAAACTCAAATGATTTAATGTAGGTACAGAAAGAAAGTATGGTACAGTCATCTAGCAAGGAGAAAGGATTCTATCCAAGAACTACAATTTGATGCCAATTGGAAAGATGGTTCACTATTTGATTCTTCTTTAAAGAATGCTAGTAATGATGAACCAAAACCTTCTAGTGATGCTGGAAAGAAGGATGATAAAGGTGTAAATAAAGAAAGTGGAATTGATGGTCAAGATAAACTTGAAAAAAGTTCTCAAGATGTTAATAATGCTAGGCCAAGTATTAATACTGCCAATACAAATGTTAAAACTGGTAGTCTAAATATTAATAATGTTAGTCCAACAATTACTACTGCTCCACTTAAAGCCACACATGCTGATTTCTTTGGTGATGAAACAGAAATAGATATGAGCAACATTACTACCACATATCTAGTTCCTTCTACTCTAAATACAAGAATCCATAAAGATCATTCACTGGATCATGTGATTGGTGATGTGCAGTCTGGTGTACTGACAAGGAGAATGACAAAGACTACAAATAAACAAGGGTTTATTAGTGCTGTTTATGAAGGGAAAACTCATGAAGACCTTCATACTTGTCTGTTTGCTTGTTTCCTATCCCAGGAAGAGCCTAAAAAGGTAATCCAAGCATTAAAAGATCTAAGCTGGATAGATACTATGCAAGAAGAGCTTCTACAGTTCAAGTTACAACAGGTTTGGACCTTGGTAGATTTACCACATGGAAAAAGAGTCATTGGTACTAAATGGGTGTAGAGGAACAAGAAAGATGAAATAGGTATTGTGATTAGAAACAAGGCAAGGCTGGTTGCACAGGGTTACACTCAAGAAGAGGGAATAGATTATGATGAGGTTTTTGCTCAAGTTACTAGGATTGAAACAATTAGGCTATTTTTAGCCTATGCCTCATTCAAAGACTTTGTAGTATACCAGATGCATGTGAAGAGTGCATTTCTGTATGGCAAGATTAAAGAGGAAGTTTATGTCTGTCAACCTCTAGGGTTTGAAGATCCAGAGTTCCCTGACAGAGTTTATAGGATAGAAAAGGCATTATATGGTCTACATCAAGCTCCTAGAGCTTGGTATGAGACTTTATTTACTTATATATTAGACAATGGATTTCAGAGAGGTGAGATAGATAAGACTTTGTTTATTAAAAGTGTTGGAGTATGCTCGTGTCATAATAACTAATTATATGGCTATACACATGTGAGCCTTTAGGGTCACACACATATACACTGGGTACCATTTATATATCGTATTTATTGTATTTACGGTATATAAATAACCAACGTAACTCTAGATCAATATAGGGCCTCTAATAAATAAGTAATGAACTTAGTGTATTGGACTTGGAAAACAAATGGCAAGCCCATTTAGACCTTTAGAGGGGCCGACCACTTATGGTTTATTAAAGGGATAAGATTGTTTTTTATTTAGTCAAATTTATATATGGTTGATTTCCTAATTGTGATCTCCTAATAAATATGATTGATACCAACTTTCTAAATATCTCTCTCCCCCTCTCCCTATATATGTACACGGCACAACACACTCTTTGATAGGGTTTTTATATTCTTGTTTTCTATCACTTTGTATCTAGATTATTCAAGGTGAATTCCATAGTTATAGGGTTAAGACTAGCATCAATTGGTATATAAGGAAGTGTAGTGTAGATACATCATAGAGGTGATCTCCTTTGATTACTTGGTTTCATTTGGTGTTTCGTATTAGGGTGAAGGTCACCGGTTGATTCTACCGATCACGCTACAAAGGTATTACTTTTCTTGTTTTTCTTTGATTGATCATATGACATTATGGATCCGTTGATAGGTGCTTGTTCTGCTGCGTTTATATTTGTGAAGTCAGCCACTGAACCCTCATCATCATAAGATGAATTGGTAAAAATACCATTAGTAGGATTGTCATAAATTTCCTCAAGAGCAGGTATTTCTGAATCATCTTGGTCAGTATTGGTTAGATCAGTGAAGGATAGTCCACCATAAGGACTGGCAGTACTAACTGGTGTGCTAGTAGTATTAACTATGTTAGTACTGCTAGCTTTAGCAGCTCCTGCTTAAAGAAGCAAATGCTTAGTTTCTTGGGCAAACTCCTTCCTGAGAGCTTCAGCTGCATCATTAGCATCCTGTTCTTGCCTTTTAAGTCTTTCAAGCTCATCCAAAAAGACTTGATCCTCCTTATCTACTTGCTGGAAATCAGGATGCTTGGTAGGTTCTTCACCTGCATTATTTGCTTTTGAGCTCTTGACTGTTGAAGTATAAGAAGACCATATTGGCAGTACAAAGTAGTCCTGAGCAGATTCAGCTTCTTTTTCAGAATCACCTGCATCAATAATATCTTCTGTACCTGCATTTTGATTAGCTTCTTGTGGACCTGCATGTTTGTTAGCTTGATTCTCTGATCTCACAGGTTGATAATTCATTGAATCAGTTAAATAATCAAGATCAAACAGCCAAGTTGGTCCTTTCCCTGCAACATTGGGTTTATTTTCTAAAAAGGTTATGTGCAGGTTTTCTTCAACTCTCTTGGTTTCTAAATTGTATACCCTAAAAGCCTTGCTTTGTAGAGAATACCCAACTAAAAACCCTTCATCTGATTTCCCATCAAACTTGCCCAGGTGGTCAATGGTATTCAAGATGGTCACATGGCACCCAAAAGGTCTTATGTAGCTTATGATTGGTATTTTACCAGTTATAAGTTCATAAGGTGTCTTATTTTGAGGCTTGGTCACTAATACCCTATTAAGAACATAACAAGCAGTACTAACTGCTTCAGCCCAAAAAGTGTTAGGTAAAAATGAATCTGCTAGCATAGTCCTAGCAGCCTCAATAAGGGTCATGTTCTTTCTTTTAGCAACTCCATTTTGTTATGGAGTTCTGGCATTATTGTATTCCCTCTTGATCCCTTTTGACCCATAGAATTCAATAAAATCCATGTTCTTAAATTTTGTACCATTATCACATCTAATTGTTTTAACCTTTTGATATAATTGGTTCTCTATTTGTCTTATAAAGTCCTTAAGGATTCCACTAGTTTCATCCTTAGTTATTAAGAAGAACACCCAACTAAACCTGCTAAAATCATCAGTGATAACCAGGCAATAAGTCTTATGGTTTAAGCTCCTTACAGATGTAGGTCCAAACAAATCCATATGAAGAAGCTGTAAGGAGTGACTAATAGAGCTCACTGATTTGGCCTTACCAGAGGCCTTGTATTGCTTTCCTTTTTGATAAGCAACACAAGTGTGGTCATTTTGAAAAATCTTTGAAGGTAAACCTCTTACAAGGTTTCCCTTCACAAGTTTGTTTAAGTTTTTAAAGTTAACATGACCCAATCTCCTTTGCCATTTGTTAGATTCATCAAATGTGGCCTTTGCAATTAAATAAGCTAAACCTCCTGAAGGAACAATGTTCTCTAAATTGAAACTGTACACATTGTTTTGTCTATGGATTCTAAGTAATACTTGATTTTCATCAGGTAACTTAAATTTAGGAGACAAAACAAGACATTCAGAGTCAGTGAAAAGAACTTTGTTCTTCTTGTCACATATCTGTGTCACAGAAAAGAGATTGAAATGCTGAAGTTCTTTCACAAAGCACACATCCTTAAAATTTAACTTTCCTGTTTTTATTTTACCTTTACCAGTTATGTACCCTTTACTTCCTCCAAAAGCAACAGGGCCACCATTAAAGTCTTGATATGCAGCAAGGTAGGCCTTGTTTCCAGTCATGTACCTGGAACATCCACTATTAATAATCCCTTTGTATTTTAAAGCTCTGTGTGGATAATCCTCTGTGTCTGAGCCTGAGCTGTTGCAAGCCATCAAAGCATAATCTTCTTCTTCTTCTGAGTGACTGGTCCAATCTACACCTTCTCCGTCAATGGTCACCAATGCTTTAGAGTCTTCCTGCTTACCAGATCTTCTCCCATCCTTATTGCCAGACTTCCAAGC
The DNA here is from genome assembly GCA_026074375.1 of Tanacetum coccineum. Lineage (NCBI taxonomy): Eukaryota > Viridiplantae > Streptophyta > Magnoliopsida > Asterales > Asteraceae > Tanacetum > Tanacetum coccineum. The sequence goes on along the minus strand of BQNB010006223.1, from coordinate 83,410 downwards.
ATCTTTCCTCCTACTATCTTGATTTCCCTTGGTTCTACACTCTCTAGTAAAATGGCATGTCTTGTGGCAATTGTAGCACTCGACTTTGGTTTTATCAAAACCAATTGGTTCCATTGCATCAAATTGTAGCTTTCTACCAGTCTTTTTGTAGAACTTTTTCATTCTCATCAAAATCATGGCCACCTGCCATTTCAAGTCCATTTCTTCTAAGTCAAATTCATCAAGCTGTTCCAAGTCCTCATGATCCAATTATGAATACTCTAACTAGTATTAGGGTTATAAAACCTTGAAGCTATGACAATTGTATGAATGACTCATTTTTGGTACATAGAACTCTATACCCAAGGACCTTCTTGTATACATCAAGGAGTCCTAATAGGATTACAATATATTCCTAAAACTTAGAATATTCTCTAAGATCTATTCTATAAATAACTCATACTTATCACGTAAGTAATCTTGATTTTCAAGCAATGTTTATCCTTTCTTCTGTCTTTATCTATCCTTTGATAGTAGAAACTCTTTCAGTAGTCTTAATCTTTGAGCAGTTGTAACTTTGTACCAGCAACATTAACTCTGAACACCAACATATACACCAGCAGCATTAACTGTGTACAAGCAGTAGTAACTACTTAGAATATTTTCTTCAATCTTCACCAGCAGTACTAATTTTACTCTAGCAGTACTAACATATACTAGCAGTACTAAGTTACACTAACAGTAGTAACTAAGTTACACTAGCAGTACTAACTACTTAGCATATATTTCATTAAGATTACTATGCAGCACTAAGTTTTGCTTAGCAGCAGTAACGCTAACCTAAGCAGTAGTAACTTCAAGAAGGCTTTTAATCCCAACAATCCTCCCCTAAACTTGATATTCTTCTTTAAAATCTTAAGTTTCTTCATTTTTTGGGTAAAGGGTTACCCCGGTAAATATATTAACCAAAAATAAGTGAAGTACAAATGGAATGTGGCTGAAGTACCACATTAACCTCAAGATACAAAGCTTGAAAAACTAGTGATCATGACAGGCCATAATCACACAAATAACCTAGCAGCAAATAAAACAAATACTAGGAATAAGGGCTACATTGGCGAACTCCAGCAAGAAATATTCTTGAAACCAAGCAAGCATCTCTTGACACCAGCGGCATCACAACGGGAGCAATGGATCCAAGTGAGACCGCCTCCTTAAAAAACCTTTTCGATAAAAACCCAATGGGAAAAATGTTAGGACATCTGTTTTATCATCTAAGTCTATTTTCATAAACCTTATCTTTTCCTCATACCAAAGTTGACCTTGTTGATGAGCAACTAATTATGCTTCAACTTTCTTTAAAGCTTGAGTATATGACAGTATTTCTATGCTTGCATCACTAAGTTGTGCTCTTTGTTTATCATAGAGTTTTTTAAGTTCAGCATAAGACTCTTTACATTCTTTTAAACAAGAAATTACCTCTGTGTTGAAGCTGAGCTGTTGCTAGCCTTCAAAGGCATTATCTTCTTTTCTTCTGAGTGACTGGTTCCACATCATACACCCCATATCCATCAATAGTCACCAATGCTTTAGAGTCCTCCTGCTTACCAGATCTTCTCCCATCCTTATTTCTAGAGTTCCAAGCATCTCTCCTCCTATTATCTTGATTTACCTTGGTTATCAATCTCTAGCAAAATGCCCAGTTTGTGGAAAGACAAAGATTTTTGAAGAAATGTGTATGTTCAAGATAAGAGATTTCATTTCAAGATGCTCAAACAGATTGTGTACAAGATACTGCTCAAAGGATGAAGCTTAAAAGATTGAAGGCAAGTACTGCTTAAATAACAAGACAGACTGATGCTTAACAAAGAAGACCAACGATCAAGAAACTTGAAGTCAAGCAAGTAGAATTCAAGTTAGGGGAGGATTGTTGGGAAATACAAGTCAAAAAGTCAAAGTACTGCTAAGTGAAAGATCAAAGTACTGCTAAATAGAAAGTCAAAGTACTGCCAGTCAAAGATCGAAGTACTGCCGTGGATATAGGAACTATAAAGTTTAAACGGTTGTTTTAGCATTTATCTTGTAACAGTTATTAGTGATAAGTATCAATTAGTGTTTATGATATACAAGGACTGTACATCTACTAGAGGTTATCCTTATGTTTATAAAAGGATCTCTAGGAAGATATTAGAAAATATAGAACAAACATAGAAAAACACTAAGTTGAGAATTGTTAGTATTGTATTAGGGATCTGCAATTTAGGCAGATTCAAAAGGTTTATAAAAGAAATCGTTTGAGAAACTGTTGTGTGTTCTTCTAAGTACTGCCAACTAGATTCCGCATAGTTGACAGTATATCAGTGTTTCATTAAGGAATAACGATCCTACAGGTACTAACTTCATTAGTACTGCTGGTGTTCTCAGAGACAAATGCCACATTTTGCGTGCTAGAGGATGATGCAGTAGGGCCTTTTACATCATTCTCAAAGATTCTTAGATTATTATACAGATCATCAAAGCTGAGACTGTCCACTCCTGGCTTGGTCCTCATGATTAAGGAAACTTGAGACAAGGCAGAAGGTAGAGATCTAAGGAATTTTTGATTTGCATCCTCAGTGGATACACCTGCCTCATGAATCTCTAATTAACTCAGAAGACTTTGGAACCTGTCATAGCCTTTATGTAGCCCTTCTGAGTTTGATACAGAGAATCCTTCAAACGGTTGCTTTAAGATATACTTCTGCATCTTCTTTGATTTGTCATTTCCACCAAATCTGGATTTGATGGCATCCCACATCTCTTTTGCATCAGTCATCTTATGAAATTTAGCAAGATGATCTCTGTTAACTGCCCACTAAGCAAAAGTGGATCCTTGCTTTTCTTCTCTCTTTCTCTGCGCTAAGAATTTCTTCTGCAGTCTTGGAGCAGATTCTTGATTTGACCCTTGCGTATCTGTTAGAGATTGATACACGCCATTTCTATTTCTGGTATAACTTCCCAGATAGGATAGTCTGTATGGGCTAAATCTAATGTCCATTTTTCATGGCCCATATGTCATATTCTCCCTTCTTGAGATAGAAAGTTTGATGGTTGAAAAAGTTATGTGGAGGTGTCATAGTTCGGTGTTGGTTTTTGTTTTGATGGTGGGGGTGGTGGTGGTGGTGGAATATCATCTTGTGATCCAGACATTGAATTGCTTTGTAAGATAAGGGTTTATAGCTTGTTTTTGTTCTTCTTACTTAAAGTTTCTCACAGGCTCTAATACCACTTGTGAGTCCCAAACTAAACAGATCTTTGCAGCCTGCTAAGGGTGATAGTCAACTTTATAAATATAGATTGACTATTAGAAGAAACACTGACTATGAATACTTATTTTATATGCGGAATCTACACAATTATATTAAGAAGAATAATGAATACTAAACTTTGATTTCTATTAATCTGCTAATATGATTACAGATTACTAACTATGAGATATGATTGTATGAGATGAGATATGTGTGTTATCAATGTCATCTCTTTAATGCCGTAGGGTTCCTTTTATAGACCAAGGATAAACCCTAACAGGCTTACAAAACGCGTAAAAGATAATACATATCTTTTCCTACAATATCTCATACATATCTCTTAAACGGTACTAACTATTTTGTACTAACCGGTTACTAATATCCTGAAACAATACTAACATTTTGTACTTTCCAGTAATAACCTATAACTGCGGTTTAACTAAATAAGTCACTATAACTTAACGGTACTAAGTTAGGAATGTATATTTCCTAACACATTGGTTACACGTACCAATCGGGGTTTTGATTCTAGTTAATTTATTTCTTCAATTGGTTAGCTAAACAATTTATTTCTTGTTAATCATTGTGTTTCCATGGAAAATACATGCATGTTTGGCCATGGACTTAGCCAACACCTTATTAATACATGATATTATGGTAATATTATGTTGTGTATGCAAAGCCGATGAAAACCATGACTACTTGTGACTTGATACGCTTGATGTTGCATTTAATTTTAGTTTTGAGTTTTGCCATTGTTTCGACTTCTTTTTGTATTGTTTTAATTTTTGTTGTTGCTATTGTTTGGGCACTTTACACTAGTTAGATAATAGGATAAATGTATTTAATCATAAAATTATTGTAACCGATGTTTGGATTCGAATGGCGCAAAAGTTAAAGACATAAAGATAAATTCGAAGCTGCTGGGAGTTACCTTCCCTACTAAAATGCGGTTTCCCGGAGTTATATAAAGAGTTAGAAGCTGAAATTTTAAGAGAAAGAGCACAACTTATAGGGCTACAATTCATTCAACTGGAGCTCAGATTAAGGAAGACCCCTTATAGGAGTTTCAGGCTTGTCAAGTCAGCTAAAATTTTATGGCAATTTTGGGCTTCAAGTTCATTTGGGGTTTCACTTGCTCATGATAGTTCTTAGAGCAAGTGGGAGCCCTCCTTGTGGTTGTGTGGTTAACCCTTAGTTGACTTCTTGGTTCTCGTGATGGCTCACGAAACCAGTATAGGGTTTTCATCGGTTGAGGCTTTGCATACTTGTGGTTGTGTTTGTTTGTTTGTTTGCTTTTATATATGTTTGGAATGTATATAAACTTGCAAATGATTTTATAAACTAAATAATAAGACAAACCATTTTTTAAAAACTAAATCATTGATTTAGTGTATATAATAATATATGATTTGTGTATACTTCCAGAGAATTTCGGAAATTTTAAAGGAGATATATGTTATTCCTAGCGATTGAATTATAAAAACGAGCATGTTAAATCAACATTTTCATTATTCGGACTCTCTAAAACAATTTGATGTTAATCACCATTCCTGACACTTTGACGGAGACCGGAAACGTCAGAGAAGGTGACTGAAAATGCCCTCGCAAGATTTTAGAATCAAGAACGAGTACCGGCACAAAAATAATTAAATTACATTTAATTATCACGTTTTATTAAATAAGAATATTTAATAAATTATTTAACATTTTATTCAGTGACGTTTGTTGAAGGACGCCACATATTCGAGGTAATAAGGTTCATTTTACGGACGGTTTTTCAGAAATAAACAAAATATATAATAAACGTTTTTAAATAAATTTTATACAACGTTTACGAAATTAGTTCGAGTGAATACTCATTTTTATCAGAAAAATAATTTAGTGTAAACAATGACGCAAGTTTCGAGATTTGAATCATTCGTTAAGTCGCTCAAATGAGTACGGGACCCAATATATTATTAAAAGTTTCTCAATAATTACACTACGGTCCCTGTTGGGGTTCCAAGTGACAATATTTCAATTGTAACCTCCATTATTTTACTCATTAAACTTCATTTATAGTTTTATTTACCTATATATAAAACTTATTTATTTATATTTCATTTCATCTAAAATATACTCAACACACATTTTATATAACTCTCTCCCTCCACCATATTTGCCGACCACCGCCGAGATCCGACCACCAACCGTCCGCCAGCCGCCGGAATAAACTTTTTCGGCGGACATTTACGTGATAGAACACCAAAGTTGATTCTTGTCACACCGATTCTACCGATTCACCATACTCTACTAGCACCCCCACTCGCTCAATCCATGCGCCTCCACCCCATTGTCACCATCCACACAAGTCGCAGGCCATGCCACCCTACACCCATCTCCACACCTCGGTGACCTACTCAGCTCCCACTCCATTACCACTGACCCATACACTACCTTCATCATAATCTCAGCCGCCAGCTCGACCTCCACCAGGGGTGCTGTCGGTTTAATAATGGCACGAGGGTGTGTTTGTTTCACTCGTGTAAGATGCACGAAGGGTGTGTTTGTTTTGGTCCGCACATGGCCAGCAGCACAAGGGGCTGCGGTATCGTTTTGTGGTTTCCACAAGCGAGGGTGCGTTTTGGCTGGTTTTAGACCCGCCCATAGGAGTACGTTTTGGTTGACGGCAGTTGGCAGCCAAGGTGCGTTTGGTTTGATAGAAAACAGCGGATAGGGTGCGTAATGTTTAGTTTATGACACCACCAGGGGGGTTTGGTTTGGGTTTAACAGCCACGAAGGGGTGCGGTTGGGTTAGAAATAGGTTAGGGGTGTTCGTGTTGGGATATAACCGAATAAGGGTGTGTTTGGTTTGATGAAATACCAAGATTTAGGTGCGTTGGAATTTAGGATAGATTTAGGGTTGTTTGGTTTTGTGGTGGCCAGCCGCTCATAGGGTGTCGGAATTGGCTAAGGATACGCGCGGTATAGCCGGGGCGGGACATCCGGAGGTTGGCTGTATCATCTAAAATCGAGGGAGGGTGTCTGGGATTTTGGCTGTGAAACAGCCTGGGTATAGCCGGGTTGATAGTGGGGTTTGGGTTCGGGTTTGCGTTTGGTTGAGAATTATCACGAAAACGGGGTGTTTGGTCTTTAGGGATATTAAACGCAATAAGGGTGCGTTTGGGGACAGATAGTAGAAATAATAAGGGTTGTTTGGCTTTACGCCTGTCCAAAGTGTGAGACATTTGTTTTTGTGGTTTACTCAGTTAGGGTGCGCTTGGCCTGCCTGTACAGCGTGTGTGAGGGTGCGTTTGGCTGCCGTGAACAGCCGTTAGGGTGCGTTTGTGTTAGCAGACATTCAACGAGGGTTGTTTGGTTTATATAGCCAATTCAACAATATCAATACTATAACGTGAGATTTTATATTATATTAAACACCTGGACTAAATTTGTGTGGTTTAAATTGGTTAAATAAACTATAAACGTTTATTATTTGGTTTTGGTGATGGGAAATGGCGGTGTGATAGGTGTGATAAGGATGTTGATGAATGTGATTACAGATACATCTTGCAGTTTCAGATACAAGATCATACTGGTATAACATGGGTAACTGCTTTTGAGAAAGGTGGTGAGGCGATAATGGGTGTTACTGCTAAAGAAGAGACGTTTGACGATGATTCGCGTGTGAAGATAACAGTTACCAAAGCAGAAAAGATAAACTTCTCATCAGAAACAAGCTTTTTACTTGATATGTTAAAAAAAGACCATCCAAGTTCTCTAGTCCCAATGATTGAAATGCCCCCTGCAGGCTCTGGACGTACTCCAACTGGAAATTTTGCTTACAAAGAATCTGCACCTTTTAGCAATTATATGGGGAATGCTAGTGGTGTTGGTCGGCAATCTGCTACTCTGCCAGCAAGTCAGATGGGTCAGTATGGGAATCAGTACAGAGGTTCTTCTAGGCTCAATACAAGCTGTAACAGCTGTGGTGGTGCGGGTCATACATCTTTAATCTTTGAACTGTCCAAGTGTTATAAATGCTTCAGGACAAAGAGTTAACAGCATGAATCCTGGAGTGGGTCGAAATAGTGGACACCGGGCCAACGATTATACTGGTGTGAGTAATGCAGTGTCAGCTTATGGTCGTGGAAATGCGGCTCAAGGAAGATATGGAAGTGCATCCGGACAATATGTAGGTGGTTATTGACTGTTAGAGGTATAAACTGACACACTCTTCTAATAGACGTACACAATGATGACTTATAAAATGCATACAGTTATCTTTTTATTTTGTTGTCATATATATTATGCTTCTACATAGAACTGATTTTGGAGACATGTCAATATGAAAATATTACAGCCTATTGACTCGGTTATCATTTGATTACCAAGGAAACGTTATGACGCGAACTTAATTTTAGAGGTACAAGGTAGGCATCAGGTACAGTGTAGGAATTCTATAATGAAATCAACTGTTGGAGGGCCATATGTAAACAATTGCGGTTGCCCTTGTTTTTGTTCTACCCATCCCTTTTAGCATAGCATATACATATAAAAACCATGGTATTTAACATCTGTGACCCAACTACACGAGGTCCATGCAAAGCTCTTTCCTCACATGGCATGGGCAAACGTTAGGCTTTTCTGAAAATGGCCATGTCTATTGAGGAATTTAACAGCACCTACATGGATTTGAACATGTTATGCAGGTGGTGCTTGATATGAGTGTTCAAGTCAGATGTAAATCAATATTAAAATACATAATACACACATTTAAGGTTTTGTTACTGTTCTGATAAATTTAGACTTGAGATATAAGGCATATGCAAGACTTGTAAAATTATGGGTGAAACCGGAGTACATATTGGGGGTTCAATCTTGTATATTGTTCGTTATAAATATATTTATTCTCGTCTGAATTCTTATCTCAGCTTTACTGTTTAATTTTATGTAGGTTTCTTGATACAGGCATGGAGGATGATGAGTCATGGTTTGTTAAGTTCACGCAGATTTTGTGCTAATAGTTAATAAAGGCTGCAGCACCAGAAATGGTATAAAGTATAATAGTGCACGGGCTAGCTTGGATCCTTAGATGTTTTCATTCTAAAATAAAGGTTTTTCTTGTTTTGGGAGCATGCAATCGTTGTGTACATAGATTGCTTGTTTTGTGTAAATTTTGGTCTTTAGGGGTCAGTAATTATCTTTTGGTTCTTGTTATGGAAACGCTATCAGTAAACTTGGTTATGGATTGGTTTTAGTAATGGTGCTTTTTCAAGAAGTTTAGCCTTGTAATCACCATCTTTTTCGTATCTACTCCCCATAGACCGCATCGTAGCAATGGCATGTGAGGTGAGTTTGACCGAGGAAAGATTTAAGAATCTTCTATGCTCATATTGAGCGGTAGATTGATTCCTAAATTTTATGTTATTATGTTTGTACTTATCATATATAGCATAAGGTCTATCATTATCTGAAGCAAGAAGAGATCGAGAGCTTCTTTGGTCTAAAATTTCAGACACTGCCAACAAAATAAGGCTGACTGTGTTACAAAATAATAAAAAACTTGGTGATTTTTACACCACTAAAGTACAGGTTAAGTGGCAATCAGGAAAGGTATGGATCAATTTTTGGTGGAACAATCAACTTCGGATATAACTGATCACTCATCTGAGAAACTGAGAATTAAAATGTGTCCAACAAGGTTAAGAGCTGATGGTACACGCAGAAACATTGATTTTTTCACACGATAAATAGTATCAATTGATGATTACACGCTGATAACCTGCAGTTGTGACAGTCTTAACAGAAAAGGCTGCATTGCTTTTGCCACAATATAGAACAGACCAATTTAGAATCCGACAGATCAAGTCAACATATAAGGTGAGCCATGTACTTTCTGAGATCGAGGCACTTGTATATATGAATTGGCAGGTCTAGTTTCTCCACTGAGATTCAGTTTTTGTACTTTCTGAGATAGGGCAGGCAACATATTGCTTATATAATAATATCGTCTTACTCTGTTCAGATGCGGTGGCCTGTTGGACATTTGTACGGAAGAAAATGGTCCCATTTTTCTGATAAACCTTCTGTGATCAAGCAACACAATCAGTTTTCTATATGTTGAAGATAATGGCAGCAAGAATATATGACAGTAATTCTTGTGAATGGATATACATTCAAGGAGTATAGATGTGGGAGTGTGAGACCTTTCTTTTGGTCTTATACAATTCTTGAACGATTGAAGATAATCATCATGCAACCATAGTCCATAAGAAACTATAACTCTAACTATTTATGCATGTTGAGCTGTTTATAAAAACAAATTTCAATTCGAAAAAAGTACGCAAATTCAGACATCAAACCTTGATTACATTTGAAGGCGTGCCATTGTTTATGTTTTCAGTGCTCAAATTGAATTCACTCCTTCATGTGTTTGTTTCGGCTTATATAGTGGTCTTATGGCTTATTTATTCGGTTTTGGGCTTAAATTTCATAAGCTCGCCTTTTTGTGACTTATTTTGAATCTTTACGGATTCTATAAGTTTATTATGACATAATAAACTTATATACTTAAGCCGGAAAGTTTCAAAAATAAGGCTTAAAAAGTGAGGTTATGCCCGAAACAAAATAAGCCAAAAGAAAAACACCCATGTAAGGCTTGTTATTTTAACAATACCCGTCAAACAAAGAATGGATGGGTTTTCCCTATTTTAGTTACCTAGAGTCTTTGACTCAGATGTACACGGTCTAACGCGTAAATGATTGAGTTTGTAAAGTCAAACGAAGTTGCTTCTATTCTAATGTTCATATTTTTAGAATACAAGTTTATTATATTTATGAAAAAAATAAACAACAATACAATATAATATGAAGTGAAATGCATACACGAGAAGAAGGTAGCGCAGAGAGCTCAGCAATTGAAACCTCGTGACTATTTATCTGTTGTGTCAAGAAAAAAACTACTGTAGTAATCAAGATAAAATAGATGATAATTAAGGTAAAACCTGCTTATAAAGTGATTTAATATAATCTATATCAGTTAGGGCCTTAGGGGTGTTCATCGGTTCGGTTATCGGGTTGTTCGGTTAAACACTTTTTTTGGGTCAACCTGAAAACTGAAATTCAAAAATAAATAATTACATAGATATTTAGCAAAAAAAATATTATTTCAAGCATAAAATGTGTTTTTTTATATTAGGATAAAATTTTAGTAGTATTTTTTTATACATGAATATATAAAAAATATATTTTGTTTAATAAATTCGGTTTTCGGTTCTGATTATCCAACCCATAAACCGAATTTGTAGTTCGGTTCGGTTTGGGTTTCCGTTTTTGTTTTATTCGGTTATTATGCTCACCCCTAAATTATCAGTAGCAGTGTTGGCCATAGAGGATGATGATGAAGTCGCCATTGTGAATTCGTTCTTCACCCCTTCACCAGGACTTTGACTTTCTTCAACTAGCACAAGGACTGACCTGTTGGGCCAATGCAAAAAATCTAGCGGGCCTGGGCTTTGTATTTTGACTTTTCAAAATTCAAACCAAATGGATCCTCTAAATACTAACAATAAATTTCATGAAGAGTATGTATAACGCAATGGGCAGGTGTTGAGGTTGAAGCTGGGGTTAGAGTTGGAGTTTATATTATAAGCTAAAAGCTGAAACTTTTATTTTTATAAAGTTGTTTGTTTAATTTATTGAAGCTGAAGCTTATTAATGTAAAATCGCATAAAAAATAGTAAAATTTAATTCATATATATATATATATTCAGCTTTTATATAATAATACATTATATTTTGAAGAGTATTTAAATAGTTTAACTCGCTAAAAGCTTGTATAACAAACATAGCTTATTTTATAAGCTAGCTTATTTTAAAAGCTCAAGACCCAATAAGCCTTCTGTCAAACATAAATCTTGCCTAGATGTAACATCCGAGAATTTTCGGAATTTTAAAGGAGATATAAGTTATTCCTAGGTTGAATTATCAAAAAAAAACGAGCAGCTAAAGCACGTTTTCATTATTCGGACCCTAAAGCAATTTGATGAAGAACGACATTCCTAACAACTTTTTAGTTTTGACCGAGATCCGAAAACAGTCAGAAGGTTACTGAAATGTCATTGCAAAATTTTGAACACAACGCGTACCGACCCAAAATATTTAATTATCATAATTTATTAAATAAAAATATTTAATAAATTAATTATCGTGTCGAAAACGTTTGTTAAAGAACGAAATTATTAGAGTTAAAATTCAATTGTCAGATAAAGTTTATCGTAAATATACAAATAAATAATAAACGTTTTTAATAACTTTTCATTTCCATCTCTTATAAACACAAACATACATATATATAATGCTCTCATCTCTCTCTCTTAAATTTCGGCCGCCGGCCACCGCCGGCCATCACCACGCCACCACCAGAAAACTTTTCCGGCGAACTTTTTCGGCCGAACCCAAAATCGATCCTCATCGTCGAATCTAACTGATCCCCACCACTACGCGCCTCTACGCGACCACCCCACCATCACCAGCCCACTACCGTCACTTCACCACCACCCACTCACCACCGCCGCAGCCTCCTCACCATCGTCACCCCCCACCAGCCGATCTCCACCATGGTCACCATCATCTCATCGTCATCATCACTGTGACAACCATCGCTGCCATACCACCATCCCCTCCCCACCGCTGCCACGGCAGCCCCACTATAAGGGCGTTTGGTTCTTGGGCAGCAGCTTGGGGTGGGTTTGGTTTGAATATAAACACCTCAAGGGTGCGTTTGGTTATGATAAGCACCAAGGGGGTGCGTCCATTTGGGTGACAGCAAGAGTCACCACGAGGGTGTGTCGGTGGTGTTCCTCAACCACAATAAGGGTGGGGTTCGGTTTGGGTTTCACATCGAGAGGGTGCGGTTGGTGTTGTCTCAGCCCCTAGGGGTGCGTGTGGGGTGGCAGCCACCATACATAGGTGCATTTGGTTTCAGCTTGGCACTAAGAGGGTGCGGCTGGTTTGTGTTACAAGCACCACGGGGTGCGATTGAGTGTTGTATACAACTAGGGGTGTTTGATTGCTATGTATAACAGCCATGGGGCGTTTGGTTCTAAGTGAAACAGCCAAGGGTGTGCCTTGTTTGATGTTTACATGATTAGGGGAGTGTTTGGTTGTTGACAGCACCACGTAGGGTGCTTTTTGGCTGTGAAACAGCCGAGGGTTGTCGGGTTTGGGCAGCGAAACAGCCGGGTACATAAGGGTGTGTTTGGTTCGCGGGTCAGAACCACAGCGGGTTTGGGTGTACAGAAAGCCGAAAAAGGGGTGTTTGGCTTGGTAGAAAAGAACATAGAGCGTGTTTGGTTTATTTACACAATAAGGGTGCGTTTGGGGTAGCAGGATTGACACAAGGGTGCGTTTGGCTGCCGTGACAGCCGTTAGGGTACGTTTGGTTAGTGATGATCAACAAGGGTTCGTTTGGTATATATAACCCTAACTAATAAAAATATACCAAGATTTGATATAAATATTATAATCGGACCGGTGGTTAATTGGTTAAATAAATGTGACTAATTATTATTTTTCGGATACATTATATTAGACTGGGGACGAATATAAAATACTATGATTCGTAACGAAGTTACAATATGGAAATAATGTTTATTAAACGATAATTAATAAACACCATTGAATTGTTAAAATGATTTCTATTAAATTAAATTGGGAAAGTGGATTTGCAACAAAGTCGTTCGACTTGGGATCGTTTTATAAACGGAAAGGTCATGGCGAAATTTATATAGATTTCTATATTTAGTAATGTTTTACTAAAACTGCTATTGTTTTAGAAACCGATAAAGGGGACCCCAAGATTATATTTTAAAGATACATTAACTTGTATTATAAAATAACCTGACCAATGAACGAAAACTATACTTTTACAATGATACGAACTGTTTTAGACGCAACCCGTCGAAGAAACGAAATATATTTTATAAAATATTATTTATATTTTATAATGATTATAAACTGTTACAAACATGGTTTGATTAATTCATAACGTTAAGACATGTGTCAACCTTTGTACAAAGCCTTTTCATTAATTAAATGGTTGTCAAACTAATTGGTTTAATTAATTATTCACACTTATTATATAATACCTGCAAGGTATATTATACTTTTTATTAATCTTTGGATTGATTGTCTTTGTAATATAATTCACGATAGGAATTATATAAGGGTTATTTTTCATAAGTAATATATAAAGAATATATATTACACACTTTGCGTATATTTTCAATTTATTTATTTAACAACCACCAAACCATTACAACGTTAAATCTAAATTTTCATCAACGTGTAGTGTTGATGTGACTATCCATCGGGAAACCCAAATACATTATCCTAGGCTAGTGGTTCTTAGCCGATAAGTTAAGCTGCATCTTCTTGATAGAGCCGCTTCGTCTTCCGTTCGTGTTGTGCATATTAGATGCCTATCTCTCAATCGTTCTTCATCATCAATGTGAGTTTCATAGCCCCACTTTTACTCGTTTTGGATAAATGTTTTATATCTTTGGGGTGAGAACATGCTTGTTACAAATTCAATTACGTGTTCGATTTAAACTCGTTACGTGCTCATTTACAACTCGTTTGCATACATGTTTACAAACGCATTTACATGGTTGATTACCTGTTTGGTTTACATACTCATTTATATATCTCGCGAGGAGATACAATACATGGTTTAATTTTTGAACGTAAACGCATACTATACTTTTATGATTACGAATTAGCTTAGGTTGCATGAACTGTAAATCACTTGGAGGGTGAGCGCGAATGTTATGAAATAGATCTATTCGGGATTGACAATCCCCGTTCGGGTGATTAGCTATCACTGGGCAAACGAACGTTATAACATGTCGGAACACGATTGGTTGAGTCTTCAGGGCCAACAATTACATACACATGAATATTTTCAGAAATGCCCAGGTGTTCTTGGAGGGGACACCTATGATGGGTACACATTATTTTCATTAATGCCCGGGTGTTCTTGGAGGGAACACCTACGATGGGTACACTCTTACTGTGCCTTGAATAAAGTGGCATACATACAAGTCTACGTCGCAGTTTCATGAACTTAGAGTAATTGTAATCATTGTTTTATACTCACATGGATATTTACTGTGCCTTGAATAAAGTGGCAATACATACTTGAAACATTTTGGTGATATATATATAAATATCATACATGCTTTGAACAATTGCGGTACAACGTTCATACGTACATTTTTGTGACTATTTGGGGATTGAAATGGTCATGCATACTTTACAACTATTTGATTTCTAAAAATCATACATACATTTTGGAAGGACATTTAAGGATTTAGTTTATAGTAAAATATACAGAAAAATAATAAACGTTATTTAATAAAATTTTATAAAACGTTTATGAAACTTGTCGAGTGTAATACACGATTTTTATTTGAAAAAATATTTGGAAAACAATGCGCAATTTTCAGTGCTTTGAATCATGCCGTTATCGCTCAAACGAGTCCCGAACCGAGTTCTCAAAGACTCCATTATAAAAAGTACAAATTATACCCTAGACTATTTGGTGATTATACCATTCATACTAAAATTTCTATTATATATATAAAATTTTTTAATATATTTTCATTTCATCTCTTATAAACACACACAAATACATATATTATAATTCACTCATCCTCTCTCTCAAATTCCGGGCCTGCCGCAACCTGCCGGCCACACCAACGCCTGCCAACCGAAAACTTTACCGAGACGAACTTTTCCGGCCGAACCCAAAATCGATCCTCATCATCGGATCTAACTGATCCCCACTACCACGCGCCTCCACGCGACCACCCCACCACCACCAGCCCACTACCGTCACTTCACCACCCACACCGCTCACCACCGCCCCCGTCCGCAGCCTCCTCACCATCGTCAACCCCACCAGCCGATCTCCACCAAGGTCACCAACAACACATCGGTCATCATCACCAGCGAACCAACCAACGACTGCCAAACCAACATGCACATCCCACGCTGCCACGGCAGCCCCACTATAAGGGCATTTGGTACGTGGGCAGCAGCTAGGGGTGGGTTTGGTTTGAATATAAACACCTCAAGGGTGTGTTTGGTTATGATAAGCACTAAGGGGGTGCGTCCGTGTGGGTGGCAGCAAGAGTCACCACGAGGGTGTGTCGGTGGTGTTCCTCAACCATAATAAGGGTGGGGTTCGGTTTGGGTTTCACATCAAGAGGGTGTGGTTGGTGTTGTCTTAGCCCCTAGGGGTGCGGGTGGGGTGGCAGCCACCATACATAGGTGCATTTGGTTTCGGCTTGGCACCA
This sequence comes from Tanacetum coccineum, assembly GCA_026074375.1. Taxonomy (NCBI): domain Eukaryota; kingdom Viridiplantae; phylum Streptophyta; class Magnoliopsida; order Asterales; family Asteraceae; genus Tanacetum; species Tanacetum coccineum. The sequence continues at coordinate 67,800 of BQNB010006223.1, read as the reverse complement.
AGAGGGTGCGGCTGGTTTGTGTTACAAGCACCACGGGGTGCGATTGAGTGTTGTATACAACTAGAGGTGTTATGATTTGATATGATAACAGCCATGGGCGTTATTTGGTTCTAAGTGAAACAGCCAAGGGTGTGCCTTGTTTGATGTTTCATCATTAGAGTGTAGTGTTTGGAGATTGTTGACAGGCACCACGAATGAATTCTTTTTGGCTGTGAAACAGCCGAGGGTTGTCGGGTTTGGGTAGCAAAACAGCCGGGTACATAAGGGTGTGTTTGGTTCGCGGGTCAGAACCACAGCGGGTTTGGGTGTACAGAAAGCCGAAAAAGGGGTGTTTGGCTTGGTAGAAAAGAACATGAAGAGCGTTGTTTGGTTATTTAACAAATAAAAAAAGGTGTGAGTTTGGGGTAGCAGGATTTGACACCAAGGGAGCGTATAGCTGCCATGAACGCCGTTAGGGTAACGTTGGTTAGTGATGAATCAACAAGGGTATCGTTGGTATATAAACCACTAACAAATAAAAATATACCAGATTTGATATAAATATTATAATACTGAAACCGGAGGGTTTAATTGGTATAACTAAATTGACTAATTAAATGATTTTTCGAAACATTATAATAGACTGGGACGAATAGAAAATACTAAGATTTTCGTAACGAAGTTTACAATAGGAAATAATGTTTATTAAACGAAAATTAATAAACACCTTTGAATTGTTAACTGATTTTCTATTAAATTAAATTAGGAAAGTTGGATTTGCAACAAAGTCTTTCCGAAACAATGGGAATCGTTTTATAAACGGAAAGGTCATGGCGAAATTTATATAGATTTCTATATTTAGTAATGTTTTACTAAAACTGCTATTGTTTTAGAAACCGATAAAGGGGACCCCAAGATTATATTTTAAAGATACATTAACTTGTATTATAAAATAACCCGACCAATGGAACGAAAACTATACTTTTACAATGATACGAACTGTTTTAGACGCAACCCGTCGAAGAAACGAAATATATTTTATAAAATATTATTGATAATTTATACAGAAAAAAAACTGTTACAAAACATGGTTTGATTAATTCATAACGTTAAGACATGTGTCAACCTTTGTACAAAGCCTTTTCATTAATTAAATGGTTGTCAAACTAATTGGTTTAATTAATTATTCACACTTATTATATAATACCTGCAAGGTATATTATACTTTTTAATTAATCTTGGAGTTGATTTCTTTGTTAATATATTCACGTAGTGAATTATATAGGTTTATTTTTCATAGTAATATATCAAGAATACTATATCACATCAAACTTTGCGTAAATTTTCAATATATTTATTTAACCAACCACCAAACCATTACAACGTTAAATCTAAATCTTTATCAACGAGTAGTGTTGATGTTACTATCTCGGGAAACCCCAAATACATTAGCCTGAGGCTAGTGGTTTCTTTAGCCGTTAAGTTAAGCTGCATCTTCTTGATCGAGCCGCTTCGTCTTCCGTTCGTGTTGTGCATATTAGATGCCTATCTCTCAATCGTTCTTCATCATCAATGTGAGTTTCATAGCCCCACTTTTACTCATTTTGGATAAATGTTTTATATATTTGGGGTAGAACTAAGCTGTACAATTCAATTACGAGATCTATTAAACGTCGTTACGTTCTCTTTAACAACTCGGTTGCATACTGTTTAACAAAACATTTACATGGTTGATTACCTGTTTGGTTTACAATACTTCATTTATATAACTCGCAGGAGATACAATAGCATGGTTTAATTTTTTGAACAAAACGCATACTATACTTTTTATGATTACGAACTAGCTTAGTGGTTTGCATGAAACGTAAATCACTTGGAGGGTGAGCGCGAATTGTTATGAAATAGATCAATTTGGGGAATGAGACAATGCCCCGTCGATTGACTACTTATCACTGGGAACTAACGTTATACAATGTCGGATTACGAATGGTTGGCGCCCACGGGGCCAACATCATTACTGCCAACGGGGTGTTCTTAGACGGAACACCTATGAGGGGAACATATTATTTTTATTACTGCCCGGGTGTTCTTGGAGGGAACACCCATGATGGGTACATATTATTTTTCTTTAATGCTCGGGTGTTCTTGGAGGGAACACCTACGATGTGTACACTCTTACCGTGCCTTGAATAAAGTGGCATACATACAAGTCTACGTCGCAGTTTCATGAACTTAGAGTAATCGTAATCATTGTTTTATACTCACACGGATATTTGCTGTGCCTTGAATAAAGTGGCAAAACAAACTTGAAACGATTTGGTGACATTAAAATGGTCAAAACATTATTTAAAAATCTTTGGGATTTTAACATGGTTATTGTGATGACACAGTGAACAAATGACATCTTTGAAACTTTACATTCATATTTAAAACCTAACCTATAAACTCACAAACTTTATGTAAGACCGTTTTACGCTGTTTTTCTCAGGTGATATAGATACTGGCTTACTTGAAGTTGCATTGGAGACTTTACATTAAGTTTATTCATGGAGATACCAATTATGGGACAAACTATAATTTTAATATTAAGAAAATTAACGAGATGTTTTACAACGACACAGGTAGAAGGTCGTTCTCATTGTATCTAAGTGCTACGTGAATTATTAAGTAGCACCCCATGTGGTAATTCCCACAGCGTTGTATATTTTTGGGGTGTTACAGATTGGTATCAGACACTGGTTTTATAGAGGAACAAGGTGCATATTTTTACCCTAGACTATAACCTGTTACAACAAACACAGTCATCACTCAAACATTTCAAAGTGCAATACACAGCCATCGTACTTTGCTTAGTACTTACATTACGTGCTGCATAAGATTCCTACGTGCCATATATATATGTAATATATAAAGCTAACATCTTTTGGCGTATATCACACTTTAATTATATAGAGTTAATTATATAAATACAAGATGCATTTTCTTAAGCCATTGGTATTGCACAATGGTCTCAATTATACTCAGACATTGTAAAGGTTTTGCACCAATGGGCTCTAAATATACCTCAGACATTGTGAGATTGCACAATGGTCTCATCCAATTATACATCAGACATTGTGAGTTATACAAGGTTCTCATTTTACTTCTTATACATTGGGTGAAGTTGCACAATGTCTCATTTCATTCTCAGACATTGTAAAGTTAAACAATGGTCTCTAAGGAAATTATTTTTCTTCATAGTTTTTATTTACAATATCGAATACGTGAGACCAATATCATAAATTTTTGTTTACATGGAAATTATATATAGAATCAAAGTATTACAAGTCTTGTATGCGGGACTTTGTAAATGAGGTAATGATATGATAATTGCTATGAAAACAAAGAACACACATTTATGTTTACATGGGATTATGAATAAATCTAAGTATTACAAGACTTGGTAGGGCGGGAACCTTGTAATAGAGGATATATAAAGATAACATGCTATGTTAACTGGTTCATCGAGACTTTTACCTGGTTTACTCTAACCAGGGTACTCATTACCTATCTTGAACTATGGTCGATATTTTTTGGTAGTTTTACTCCCTGTCTCCGAAGACGAGTTTTGAAAACAATCGTCCCATACTACATTAGAGCACAAGCAGTCGATCATGTCATCCATCACTTAGAAGAGTTATGTGGGGTAAGGTATTGCATCGTGAATTATTAAGGTAGATGAATATAATATATATTTTTGAAAGGATTGGGACGCCTCTTCAGTTAAATAAATAAATTATAAATCCCCGAACCATAAGTTTATCAATTGATTATTTACATAAATTAGGATGCTTCTTTTATGCACATAAGATGAACTATAAAAAAGTGGCTTAATTGTATCCGATATGACCCAGTTTGAACACAAAATTCGAAATCCCAGAATCTGTTGAAAAAGGGTCTTAAACACAATCGTGTACTACCACTCCGGCAGAATCTTAAGGCCTCACTTGGGACTACCTGATCTCATTCTTGAGTTATTACTCTTGCCATTGTCCAATCCTCCAATCAAGAACTATTCGTAAAAACAACATACATGTTACACACTTGAGCTAATGGAGCTGAAATCATCGAACTAACGACTGAGTCCCATAATCCTTACCATCTATCGCGTAATGCATCTCTCGCGCGAGCTCCACTCATATATTGAACTTTATTCGGGGGATATTTGTTTCTTCTCGAGGTCCTCACCCTTTGTATCCCATCACCGTTTGGTTATAGTTTATTCGACGTTATGGTTGCTGTTGTTGGATCCAGGAGTGGTCCCAGCTTGTATATAACTTATCAACCAAACGACACATTTAGAGGTCGTTCTCTTGTATCTTGTGCTATTGTATTATGAAGTAACGCCCCCTGACATATTTTCCGCTGCGACACATTTTTGGGGGTGTTACAGATTGGTATCAGAGCCAAGGTTATAGAGAACTAGGTTGCATATTTTACCCTAGACTATAACCGTTTTCACAAATATTGCATCACATCAAACATTTTCAAAGTGCATACACACTACTTGCTTATGTGCTTACATTACGTGCTGCATTAAGTACTTACGTGACATACATATATGTAATCTATATGCCTACATCTTTTGCGTATATCGCACATTTTATTTATATAAGAGTTATTTATATAAATACCAGAGCATTTCTTTAGACATTGTGAGTTGCACAATGGTCTCGATTATACCTCAGACATTGTGAGTTATACAATGGTCTCATCTTACTTCTTAGACATTGTGAGTTGCACAATGGTCTCATTTCGTTCTCAGACATTGTAAGTTAAACAATGGTCTCTCAGGATATTATTTTCTTCATAGCTTATACTATATTGTATTACACAGAGATCGTCATAATTTTTGTTTACATGGAATTATGTATGAATCTAAGTGTTGCAAGTCTTGTATGGGTGAGACTTGTAGTATGAGGATTGATATGATAATTGCTATGTTAACAAAGCCCGTCACAGTTCTGTTCACATGGGATTATGTATAAATCTAAGTATTACAAGTCTTGTATGGGCGGGACTTGTAATAGGAGGATTTATATGATAATTGCTATGTTGACTGGTTCATCGAGACTTTTACCTGGTTTACTCTAACCAAGGTACTCATTTACTATCTTGAACTCTATGTTGATCTCGCCTGGCAGTTTTACTCCCAGCTTCCAAAGACGAGTTTGGAACACTCGTCCCATACTCATTAGAGCACATGCATCGTCATGTCAACCACCTTGAAGGTTATGAGAGTACGCGTATTGCACCGGGAATTATTAAGTAGGAGGATTTATGATCTGTTTATTTAAAAGGATTGGGACGCCTCTTCATTTAAATAAATAAATCATAAATCACCGAACCATAAGTTTATCAATTGATTATTTACATAAATTAGGACGCTTCTTTATGCAAATAATGAATTATAAATGAGTGGGCTTAATGGTATCCGATATGACACGAGTATGAACCTAAATTCGAAAATCGCCAGAATCTGTTGAAAAGGGTCTAGAAACACAATCGTGTTCTACCACTCGGCAGAATCTTAAGGCCTCACTTGGGACTACCTTATCTCATTCTTGAGTTATTACTCTTGCCATTGCCAATCCTCGCAATCATGAACTATTCGTGGAACTAACAGACTTGTTACACACTTGAGCTAATGGAGCTGATTCATCGAACTAACGACTGAGTACCATAATCCTCCGTCTATCGCGTAAGCTCTCTCGCGAGCTCCTCTCATTTATTGAACTTTATTCTGGGGATATTGTTTCTCGGAGGGTCCTCACCCTCTGCATCCCATCACCGTTTGTTATAGTTATCGTCGTTATGGTTGCTGTTGTTGGGTCCTGGAGTGGTCCCAGATTGTACAAACTTTATCAACTAAGTGATGAAACCCACCTTAAACAAGATAAGCATATGTCGATATAGTATTCAGTTGAATTACTCATTGCAGACAAATAGTACACCAATTTAAGTCATGATATTAATTAAGTACTGCCAAGTAAGTTGGGTACTTAGATCCATAAGCCACGTTGATGTGAATCATCGAACCTTACATATAGTATAAACGAGACTTCGTCCTCGGACATTTAGAAACTTATACAAACATACTCATGCGACTACACCTTCTTCTTGAGGTTTTTACTATAATGAGACTTTCCTTATAACTCGGTTATACCAGTCATAAGATCTGTAATGATATATTTTGAGATACCCATTTTGATGGATTAAATATCCTGGGGTAGGTACTATAATGAGACTTTCCCTATAAATTGGATAACACAAATTTAATCTCGGGACGAGATTTTTTTAAGGGGTAGGTACTGTAATATCCGAGAATTTTCAGAATTTTAAAGGAGATATAAGTTATTCCTAGGTTGAATTATCAAAAAAAAACGTGCAGCTAAAGCACGTTTTCATTATTCGGACCCTAAAGCAGTTTGATAAAGAACGACATTCCTAACAACTTTTTAGTTTTGACCGAGATCCGAAAACAGTCAGAAGGTGACTGAAATGTCCTTGCAAAATTTTGAACACAACGCGTACCGACCTAAAATATTTAATTATCATAATTTATTAAATAAATATATTTAATAAATTAATTATCGTGTCAAAAACGTTTGTATAAGCGGAACAATTTCGATATAGTGACCTTTTGAACATAAACCCAAAATTAAATATAACCATAAACAAACAAATCCTTAAGATTAGGCGTCTATTTGTTCCTTTAATTTTGCACTAACCATTGCAAACCGTAGACTCACAACCGCAAGTCCTTAACTAATCAATTATTGTAAGGAGTTAAGTAATGTGGCTTACAAATTACCACAAGAGTGACCTTGTGAGCAGCACTTTATTTTTTGAGCACTTTATCTCATAAAATGTGTCCTAGACTATTGGGCATTATTCATTTCATATTAAAATTTCTATTATATATATAAAAAAATTTATAACCTTTTCATTTCCATCTCTTATAAACACACACATACATATATATAATGCTCTCATCTCTCTCTCTCTCAAATTCCGGCCACCGACCACCGGCTACCGCCGGCCATCACCACGCCGCCGCCGAAAATCTTTTCCGGCGAACTTTTCTGGCGAAACCCAAAATCGATCCTCATCGTCGGATCTAACTGATCCCCACTACCACGCGCCTCCACGCGACCACCCCACCACCACCAGCCCACTACTACAGTCACATAAGTCACCACCACCCTCACCACCCGCCGCAGCCTCCTCACCATCGTCACCCCCCCACCAGCCGATCTCCACCATGGTCACCATCATCTCATCGTCATCATCACCGCGCGACAAACCATACGCTGCCATAACCACTATGCATCCCCACCGCCTGCCACGGCAGCCCCCATATAAGTGACGTTAATGGTCGTGGCCAGCTAGGGGTGGGTTTGGTTTGAATATAAACACCTTAAGGGTGCATTTGGTTATGATAAGCACCAAGGGGGTGCGTCCGTTTGGGTGGCACAAGAGTCATCACTGAGGTTTTGTCGTGTGTTCCTCAACTACAATAAGGGTGGGGTTCGTTTTGGTTCACATCGAGAGGGTGCGTTGGGTCGTCCTCAGCCCCTAAGGTTCGTGTGGTTGGCAGCCACCATAACATGGGTGCATTTGGTTTCGGCTTGGCACCAAGAGGGTGCGGCTGGTTTGTGTTACAAGCACCACGGGGTGCGATTGATTGTTGTATACAAGCAGCGTGGGTACCCTGCTAGTAGATTGTGTGGGAAGATGTATATGTATGATCCCTTATTAGGGTGTACATGAACAATCTTTCATTATGTGAATTCAATATATTGCAAAAAACTTAAAACCAAAGCAAATGTCTTTACATGAAACCATAACTAGGCCTAAAAAAAAATTACAAACCAAAGCTGCTCCTAAAGTATAATAGGATATTTTGATATTTGGATATGATACATAATTATCTAAGTCATAGTTACTAACCAAACGTGTTTCTTAGAAATGAAAGTATTCCCCCAGTCTACCAAACACGCCCTTATATAAGCCGAATTTTTTTGTATAAGCGGAACAATTTTGATATAGTGACCTTTTGAACATAAACCCAAAATTAAATATAACCATAAACAAACAAATCCCTAAGATTAGGCGTCTATTTGTTCCTTTAATTTTGCACTAACCATTGCAAACCGTAGACTCGCAACTGTAAGTCCTTAACTAATCAATTATTGTAAGGAGTTAAGTAATGTCGCTTACAAATTACTACAATAGTTGAACCTTGTGAGTGCGAGTGCACTAGTAATTTTTGAGCAATTATCTATAAAATGTGCTGCTGGCAAGGTTTTCTCAAGATGATTATATATTTGGTAATGGCATATATTCCGCGATCATTGGTGGTGGTCATCAAAAGAGGGGGGGTATTTGTTTAAACTTATTTTTTAGGCTTACGAGTTACAATTTTACGTATGCCTACATTTCCCGATTCAGCTTATTAATGAAAATACTAAGGCTTCACATGCTTACAAACATAATTTAATCTCGGGACGAGATTTCTTTAAGGGGTAGGTACTGTAACATCCGAGAATTTTCGAATTTAGAATGACAATGTCAATCTTTGACTTTTTAGGGTCTGGCTTGACTTATAAGAACGATCATCTAAATCACGTTTTCACGACTCGGACTCTAAAGAAATTTGATGTAAAATGAAATTCCTGACAACTTTTCAGTTTTGCCCGAGACCTGGAAACGAGCCGAAAAGGGCTAAAACAGCACCGCAAACATTATTCGAACAATGTACAGCGCGGACACACAAAAACAATTAAATTTGTTTTTAGTTATCAGTATTTATTTAATAAAAATATTAAATAAATAATTCATCATTTTTAATTAAAAGCGTTTTTGAAAACGCGACTATACGAGTTGAAATCCATTTTTATTTCGGACGAAACGAAACCGGTTCACAAAATGAATAACAGATATTTTATTAAATATTATAAAATATTTATGAAACATTATCAAGTAAATACTCATTTTTATCAGAAAAATGATGCGGAAAACAATGGCGCAAGTTTCAGGAGTTGAATCATCCGTTAAGTCGCTCAAATGAGTCCCGAACCTCTTTTATCAAAAAGTATATGTAAAAGTTACAAAACGAACCCCGGACTATTATCAACTTGCCACTTCATTTATTAACTTCTATATATAAACAAATTTTTTTTTATAATTATTCATTTTCCATCTCTATCAACACACACACATTCTCAACTTCTCTCTCTCCCTCACCAATATCCGGCAGCCGCCGGCGACACCACCACCACCGCCGGAAAACTTTTCCGGCGGGGTTTTTCCGGCAAAGACTAAAAACACACCTCACGGCCCAAGCTATTCGATCCCCTATGTCACTCGCACCCACGCGCCAAAAACCACCACAACCACACCGCCCCCCCCATCATCATGCCATCACCGTCGTCACTACCAGGGTGCGTTCGGTGTATGGGTGTATAGCACCGCACTCGGTGGGTCGGGCTGGTGGGATAACACCCGCTAGGGTGGTTTGCGTCGAGTTCGGGTCAGACCCGACAAGGGTACGTTTGGTTCGTGGGCAGCAGCTAGGTATGGGTTTGGTTCGGGTATAAACGCCACAAGGATGCGGGTTCATAACAAGGGGTGCGATTGTTTCAGTTATAACAGCAGTGAGGGAGTGCGTTTGGGCTGTTGAGGGGTTAAGGGTGCGTTGGTTTTTGCGGTTCATCGGCAAGTTGGGTGCGTCGGGTTGTGTTGCAACAAATGGGGCGTTTGGGTTCGGCTTAATAACAGCCGGGGCGAGGGGGTTTGATTGTGAGTTTAGCACCGGTGAGGGTGCGTTGGTTTTGTGTTCAAAACAGCCGAGAAAAAGGGCGTGTTTGGTTTGTTTTAGAAATAAGGGTGGGTTTGGTTCGTGTCGTCATGGCTGTCAAACAGCCGGGGGAGAAGGATGTCGGGTTTAGTTGCAAAAAAAAGTGAGTCGGGTCTTGGCTGTGGGACCGGCTGGGGACAGCCGGGGTGTCGGGCTAGGCTCGGGACAGCCGGGGGTTGTTTGTTTGTCCGGGTTGACAGCCGCCACTATGGGTGTGGATTGGGTTGTCGGGTTTGGTTTGTAACAGCCCCTCTAGGGCGTGTTTGAGTTGGTTTGGGATATAACACAAAAGGGGGTGTTTGGTTTGGCTGTCACGCCGCCCAAATAGGGTGCGTTTGGTTTGGACAGAAACGCACAAGGGTGCGTTTGGCTGTCAAAACAGCCGGGGCGTTGGGTTGTTTGGGTTGGTATGGGTTTGCAACAGAAACGGGTGCGTTGAGTGTGGTAACACCGAAAAAGGGTGCGTTTAGTTTAAAAGTATTAAATTATTTCATTATATTATAAATTGATTATATGTGATAAAATCCGGTATAACTTGCGCGGCTAAGTAAAACACGAATAAAATTTAACACGGAATTTATATAAGTTAAAAGAGATATTGGATATATCTGAGACGAGAGTTGGACCAAAAATGGACCTTGACACCTTTTATACCGAATAATAAATATCAAAAATCGAAACATAAGATTCGGGAATCGAGATGTTGATAAATTATATTTTGATTTACAAAATATAACAAATTATAATTATACGGATGTTTTGATATAAAACGGGACTTTTAAGTTCAAATAACGAAGAAACTGGGGTGTAATCGTAATATACACTTTAGTGGGAAAATATGTTATTTTTAATATATATTAAAAATGACACATTTATTAATTAAACGATTTGAACACTTTCGGGTCCGTTTCAGCCTTCCGGCGAAACACGAAAGTTGTTCGTAATGGCATTTTACTTTGCCGCGAGGCTTATCAGCTTTAGATATTAGAGATAAGTTATATTGGACAGAAAATAGTATATATTCAAAATATACTCAGGGTTAAGGTTTAAAGACGCGCAAGTGGATTTCTCATCACATGTATATATGACTGCATACATATTAAAATATGTATTGGATTTGTTGGTAACGATGTTACGCATCGTTGATCATATTTAGTAGTGTGTATATAATCATACGACATAATTATAGGTTAGTGGTCCGAGTCGTTGCTGATTCAGTGTGATTTAATTGGGATTTATTTGATCGTGTGGTCTTTAATCAATGTGAGTTTTCATAGCCTCGCTTTTCTATCTTTGACAATGTTTTCTAACCCGCGAGGGGGATAACTATGCTTGTCTACATTTCTTATTTTTGGTGATCTTATAACATTTTTTGTGATTGTTTTTTTAATGGATTTTCGTGAGTTTATAGCCCCCCATGTTTTACTTGTTTCACATATATTCGGGGTGAGAACATGCTTGTTTACAAATGCATTTACAGGATTGTTTACAAATTGGTTTACATACTTATTTGCATAGCTCGCACTATGGAATACATTATTTGGACTTATTTTGGTCAAAAAATGCATATTTTACATTTGAAATGATTTCGGAATTAGATTAGGTGATTGAACTGTGATAGCAATTAAAATTACTGCCCGGTGTGTTTTGGAGGGGAGATCGGTAAACGGGAGTAACCATATTTTTACATTTCTGCCCGGGTGTTCTCTGGAGGGGGGGACACTAGGGTAACGGTGGTAAATATTTATAGCCATAATTGTATCACTGCCCCATTTTAGGGTACATACATGTATACGTCACAGCGTCATGAATCGTAAATCAATTGAGGTGTGCGAGCGCAATGTTATGAAAATAGATCTTTGGATGTGGTGATCCATGTTCGGGTAATTAGCGATCACTTGGTAAACGAAACATTATAGATCTATTCGGGATTGACATAACCCCCGTTGGGTGAATTGCTACCACAGGTAAACGAACGTTATAACATGTCGGATTATCATGTTGGGACTACAGGGCCCCCGACACATACATACTTGGAACATTTTGGTGACATTACATCTGTCATGCATTACTTATAAACATCTTTGGGATAAGATTGATACTTTTGGTGACATAAAATGTGTTGTGCATTCTTTATAAATCTTTGGGATTTTTACATAGTACTGTGATATACAGTGGATTACATTCATATTTAAACTAATCTATGAACTCAACAACTTTAATGTTGACATTGTAAGCATTGTTTTTCTCAGGTGGATTAGATGCTTGGATCTATTTGATGTGCATTGGAGTTTTACATTCAGCGCTTTTCATTGTGATGAAATTATGGGACAAATGTATTATTTTTAATTCAGATTTTTATTGAATCAACAAAATGGTATTTATTAAACGACACCTAGAGCGTCGTTCTCTTGAATCTATTGCTTGTGTGTATTACGGATAGTAGCAACACATTTGGTATTCCGCTGCGCTGTAAGTGATTTTTGGGGGTGTTACATCATGTGTTGTGATTTATTGGTTCGTAATTATGAGCAAAAGATTATAAGAATGTTTTATTTCTTGTTTGTGTGGTACATAATGCCCATTTTGAATATTAATTTATGTAATTTGCAAGAACTTGAATGGGGTAGCAGTTTGTGAATTATATCTTTCAAAAAAGTGACTTAAACGAAAAAGTTTGTGAATAATATATTTGAAAAGAAAGGTTTTTGCATTTTTAGTTTTTAATTCCGATAATGATATCATTGACGAAACGCGAAATTTCACTTGTGCAAACATCACTTTAATATTAATTTTTGGACTTCAATGGCATAAAGTTTAATTATTTTTAAACATGTTTTGATTAAATTAGTAGTAGGATGATCATAATGACAACATTCAATTCAAATTTTGTAACCCACATGCTATATTAACTTGTACAATGTGCATATAAGTGTTTATTACTTAAATTTAAGAAATTTTGTAACCGACATGCTATATTAACTTGTACAATGTACAAACTAATAAAGCATACAAAAAAAACTTAATACAATTTATATCCTAACAAGTTGATGGTAAATATTGTTTTGAAAACTGGACCAACGGGTTTAGCTGAAAATCGGAGTAGACATTGGTTTTGCTATCCAATAAAATCCATTCGAAAACGTAATGGAGAAGACCATCGAAACCGGTAAACACAGGTGAACCGGGTCGGATTTAGATCATTTTTTTTATTTTATCATTTTTATTTTGTTAGCGTCTGAACTTTAATCACAGGGTATTCGCCGCTGCACTGCGCGGGTACCCTGCTAGTTACATATAAAGCATTTAGCCTCATTTCTTGAAAAGTGAAAACTGAATTTATTTATGAAATGAATGAAAACTGACATAGGAAACACAATAAATATTTAGCCTCATTTCTTGAAAAGTGAAAACTGAATTTCTACCTATATATGGGGCAAGGAATGAAATATTTCATGATGACTAGACATGGTGACATGGCAACTTAATGCTGACTGGAAATGATGACTCAAAGGGCAAAATGGTCCACAAAATTTGACTTATGAAAACTCTGTGTAAACTAAAGGGCAAAATGGTCCAATTAGTGTTTCCTTTATAAACACCTACAATCTCTCTAGATATATCTGTTTTCATTCATTCGACAGTTACACATTGCTATAATCTCTCTCAAATTTGAAAATTCATTCCAAACTTATCATCTTGATTGATTCACTATGGCTGCTCTTATCATACAATCTCTCTCAATCTTCAAGGTCAGTTTCATGCTCATGTCTTCCCAATCACGGATGATTATTTGATTTTCAAAATATCATATAAAATCATAGAAGAGTTCAAATACAAAATACTCTTCCAAATTCTTCGATCGGATTATCAGTCGCTGATTTGAAACACGTATGTTTATTTAATTTTGAAAAAAATAATATTATGGTTTATCTTTTTTTAAAGTAACCAGTCATACCATCTGATTATATTTTAGGTTTATGTTTGATTGATATTAATTTGATTAATAGGTGAGTTTGAATTCATCGGTGTTATTAAAGTGATAACTCATACTCATGATTTAAATCTATCAAATATGGTTTGATTTTTAATTTTGTTTTTCTTTGTAGGACCATGAATCTGCTAATGATATACGGAAAGCGGATGATGACCACAAAACGAATAAATTTAGACGATTGCTTTTCATTAACCCAAGGTAAAAACTCATATTTATGTGGCAACTTATTGGATCGATTTTATTTTGGGTTTTCTGTTCTCTATGAAAAAATTATGCACACCATATATGTTTGATGAAATGTTTACAAACTCAATTTGCTTATTGATAGGAATATTAAATGTAAAGCTTTTCAAGCATATATGTTGTGAGATTAATGCAATGCATATATTCTGTTTGATTAAGCTTTTCAAGCACATAATTGCTAAAAACAATGCATAATTGCAATAATACGAAGATAGAAATGCTTTAGTTGCTTTTAAATTAATAATAATAATAAAACTACATGAAATTGGCAGCTACAGGTTCAAGTCTGATTTGAAATAAACATGAAGTGGTATAATAGGGGCGTGAGTATTTTCCATCCTAAGGTTGGGTAACGGCTCAAAAAGTGAAACTTTTTAGTACGGTGTGGAAGCATTATTTATTTTTGAAATGGTCCAGAAGCACTTATTATTTTCTATAGATAAAATAACGCGCTAACGTCTTTTTTAAAAGACTATAATTACAGCAATAATATGAACTTTATCTATGCATTCAGATAGATTTCAAATGAGTTTCGACTGGTTTGACCCCGTAAGATCTTTTGGATTAACCAATTTGACTAAATAAAAAAATAACCAAAATGACCCATGTGTATGTAAAATGGGTCTAAATTTATGGTGAGTTGGGTCATATACATTCGGTACTCATGTCTATTTTTGTTTTGTTATGCTCATACTTGTGTAATTCTATTTATATCTTATCACATTCTATGGCTGATTGGTTCAAATATAATCCTGTCTATTTATGTTTTGTTGATCTTAGCACAGAATTTTTTGAAGTGACAATTATATTTGTATATTGATTTAAATTTACTAGCTGGCATTCTCATGATTACATAATGTTTTTTTTGTAATATTTTACGTAGTCTAACTATTGCTTGAGTTACCGAGTTATGTGTTTTAGTCTGTTTCTAAATAGTTGGACTCTTTTTTCACTTTGGATTTTAGGTTGGCACATGTGTAGCATTTGTGAGAAAAAATCCAAGTACATGTGTTATACCTGCACATATTCTCTATGCAAATCATGCACCAATGCCTTTGTTATATTATGTGTTAGAGAGAAAGAGAAGAAAGTTTTATGCGAGGCTTGCATGAAAGCTGTGATGCAAATTGAAAAACAAGAAACTTAGATATGTTTCCTATGGACGTTTCATTGTTGAAATGAACTCATTAAGGATCCATTTAAGCTTTTTGTTATTCAATATATAGCTTTTTGTTATTCAATATCTAGAATTTTGAGTAGACATGAAGTATGTTTTCTAAAAATTTATTTTCTGCAGGGATTTCTGACATTGACATTGCAGTTGTGCGAGCAAAGCGAAATAGACTTGCAGGTTTGTTTTAATATTATTGTTATCATGCCGAGCATTAGCGCGTTGGTAGGTCTTGTGTTTACTTTCATGTATGAATATAACCTCATTTTGGTTATGCTTTCTTTAAAGTCCATAACTGTTGGGTATGTTTTGTTGGTTGGCAGGGATGCGAATGGATGCTATAAGATACAGGTGAGCATACCTGCTACGGTAAGGAAAGAGTGGCACGAAAGTGGTGCACAAAGGGCTTTTTAATGGATTCTATTGAAATTACTATGAATTGATTAAAAATGAAGATATTGTGTATATATTGAAGTGATGAAATAGAAACGGATTCAAGATTCATGACCAACATGTATTACCAAGGTACACAAATACGTAATGTAACTGCATATACTTTCATATAAAAAACCTATAATGTTTTGTAGTATTATAATAACTACATAGAAATTATTATCTTAGGACCTCCCTGTTTGGAAAACCTATATTTTTCAGTTGTCACTATCTAAATATAGACTTATCTTTATGTGTTTTAGAAATGGAAAGGTTTTATATATAAAGAAATCGGTCATACCGTGGTCGAAATCAAAAAGTCTAACATTTTTTTCTTATCAGTTTTCTTGATCTCTCGAGCATCACAACAACAGTTTACAGCAGTGAGTTATGTAAGCGGGGTCAAAGGATTATTTTAAATTAACTAACAATTTTCAAGATCACAATTGCTTACAAGGATAAATATACTCATTATTGTAGTGTATTGCACGGTATGTTAAATGTCCTACTTGTATACATTATTGGAGTTGTTGTTCCCGCCATCATGATTGCTGTGCTCTGCTATTTTAATCACAATATCGCATCTCAGCTTGCACAACAAAGCGAGTCTAATCTAAAGAAGCCACCTATCCTACCAGTATTGACCTTATTATAGGAAATTTGGTTAAGAGAACCATCATGAGCATAGACCACCATTAGTCCTGTTTAAAAGTTACTAAGACTACATAAAAAGTATCAAAAAATTTACTTAAGGCTCAAGGTAACCGCATTATTTAATTTGAATCACAAAGAGCTTAGGCCACTTTGAAACATCAGGTATTCTATGAATCCCTTGAACTAGAATAAGACATTATTATGTTCCCTTTTTTCATTTTGTGATGGTGTAGTGCTTTTATACTAACGAGTTGAAATTTAACCCGCGCGTTGCGGCGGGGGGCAAATAAAAGAAACTTGAGGGGCTTTTTTTTTTTTAAATTTATGTTAAAAAGTCGTAAACAATTAAAAGTTGAGGGTCCGTTTTGTAATTTTTTTTTTACTTTGGGCTAAATTTTTGGGCCGGTACTGGTACACTTTTTTGCCCAGTACTGTAGCACTGTAGCTAGCACTGTAGCAGCTACAGTACCACAGTTGTGAATTGTATATAAGAGTAATAGGCCAAGTTAATGATGATGCGTCATTTTGAACGTGCATGCATGTATATGTAACATTGTTGAATTATATAGTATGCACTTAAGCATGACCATCAATCTATCTTATAAACAGCTAATTAATTTTTTCTAAAAATATCTCTTCAACTCATGCTGACATGTGGCATTTTAATTTCTCCTATGAAACCCTCCCTTAAGACAGACACGAAATTAATTAGCGTCAAAAAATAGTTTAACCAAAAATTAATCTGTTAAAAATAGTTTAGACCAAAATAACTGTCACGCTCCATTTAATGTGACGTTACCATAAAAATGATATTAATTGTTCGGTATGAAACTCGGTTCTAAATTTAGAAAACATTCATATATAAGGTATTAGTCAATTATAGCAACAGATGTAAAGTAACTTTAATCAATACCACATATAAAATATTTAATACACAATTAACAAATATTAACAGCAATTTTAAGTTAATACAAAAAGTTATGCAATGTATGAATCAACATTTTATGCAAAATATAAAATTCTATCAAACATCTCTTTCTTCATTCCATGCAAACAATTAAGTAATACAAGGATTAATGCACATTGTACAATCTTTAATAAAAAAAGACAAGCAACAAGACAGGTCATGAACCCAAGGATTATTGTAGGAACTCAAGACCGAGATCACATTCAAGCAATTACCGAGATAACGAGCAAAACCGAAAGATCTCAGTTTAACCATTCCTTTGTGTATGAAACATATATTTCATAAATTCTTTAAAAGAACCTAAAACACAAAAGATGTATCATTACACGAATCAACAAGAATCAACAAGAGACTGAGCGTATCTTTTGGAGTGTTAAAAATAGAAACATAAGATGTTTTTTGTGATTGGGTTGTGTCATGCATGTGTTGTGAGATTTGTTGAGAGAGATGAGTGGATTTGTGACTAAGTAAATCAAGATAAGAGAGAGGCGTTTTATTTGTGTTAGGGTTAGTGTTTCATATATGTGGGAATAGGTGTTATATAACTGTGTTTTTTAATTGATAAAATGGGCCTCTCATACCAAAATTTGTCATAACAATCTTTTTGGGTTGTGTATTAAGAATTAGGCTAAAATTGAGATAGCACAAGTATTAAAAGTTTAGCTAATCCATGATTTTTAAAGTTTGTGAATTTGAATCTTACGACAACTTTTACATACATGTCTAAGAAATTAACTTGGGTCACTTGGATGGTTTTACTTCTAATAAATATAAATAACAATTATGCATCACTCATATTTTAGACTTCTTATTTTCTTAAAAATGGATTTAGGCACCGCTAACTCAAGTGTAATGTGAATTTTATTTAACACGGATGAATTATGATTTATATAGATTGACTTAATTCCATACCTATTTTGTATTATATTACTGATTATCTTAATTATATAAAATCAATGGTAATATGGTTCAATAATCCAAGGTAGTGGAATGTAAAATGGCTCCCTTTTTTTTACAGGCAATGCTGTAGGTCCGAAGTGAAGATTTTAATATGAAAGATGCAACGTTTAATTTTCAACATTATAGAGACCACCTTCTACAATCCCACGGATATATAGTTCACATTTAGAACCACCTTTCAACAATCCACGGATACCTAGTTTCAAGTATGTTAACGTTGTTTTGTATCAATACAGAAAACTTAACTTGGCCGACTTTTGTATATATTTGTTATACTATTTACATAACAATATGGTTAATGTCACCAGCATTATGTATGAGTGAATTGTAAATAATCCTTAAGCCCTTAATAAAGATAACTCTAAACCCACTTAATAAGAAATTTGGTTCATTGGGTTGACTAGTTAAATCCGCTATGGTGATGACCCTCCTCCCCACCCACCCCCCCCACCCCCCCCCCACCCCCCCCCCCCACATTTGACCCCCAATAAGTCTCTCTCCATCTCAATGTCCATCAATGATAACGACTGCCATGATGGTTCCACAAAACCAGCGGTGGTACACGCTCACATGTAAAGAGGTCACAATCACATAATATATACATAACTAACACCTATTAAATTGTATAAAAAGCCAATAAATTCCTATGAAGTTAAGTTTCAAACTATCATTCGGCAAACTGTAAAATAATTTGAGAGCTCAAATCAACATTAAGATAAGGTGAGAAGATATCAATGTGTCGAACTTGTATTTCATAGATTTAAAGGTTTATGTTGTAATAGTGACTTGAAAAAAAAGAAAATTATTAGCTACTCCGTATTGTATAAGAAAACTAATATTAATCAACAATCTTGTTCTTCTAAACGAATGTTGTGGAGTTATCTCGCGTCTCTCATCACTAGTTGGAATGGAGAAAGTTTGATTATGGGGGATTTCAACGAAGTTAGAAGTATAGAGGAACGGTGGGGATCTGTTTTTAATGTTCAAGGAGCTAATGCGTTCAATTCTTTTATCTCTAGCTCAGTTTAAGCGATATCCATATTGGAAGGGTAACTCTTTTAACATGGCACATCTTCGTCTACAAATGATGCGAAAGATAGATTGGGATTCTTATGTCTAAATGGATACTTTCCACTTTTCCTCTCATCTCGGCAATTTGCAGGATTTGCACCTTTCGGATCATAGACCCATTTTGCTCAGGGAAGTTATTTCGGATTTTGGTCCTACTTCCAGTTACGCTTTATCATCTTGCTTGGTCTTCCTGGTTTTGATGAATTGGTCAAGAATTCTTGGAATTCTTTTGTTCTTGATGATTCCAACGAGATGATTCGGTTTAAAAAAAAGTTACAAATGTTGAAGAAGGTGATTCGTACGTGGACTATGGATCACAAAAGACAACAGGTAGGTCGTACCAATGATCTTAAGACTAAGTTGTGTGACATTGATAAAAATTGTTGGAATCGAAGTGTGGAGCACATATGACATCTTTTATCACTTATGGAAGTTTTTATGAAGCAAATACATGATGTCCAGCTTTCTAATAAATCTTGATTCATGCACAAAAGGTGAAAGTATCGTGGCTATCGAGGGATGAGAACTCCAAATACTTCATAACTATCATTAACAAAAAATCGCCAATCATTCCGTTAAAGTGTTATGGTAGATGGTGATTGATTGATATCCTTACCTCCGTTAACCAAGAATATCGTAATCTTTCGGCGACTGCTTCCAAGACCCTTGCTCAAGAAGAGGACCTAATTTCTTTTTTCCCTAATCGCCTATAAATGACCAGATTTTAAGATTTGGAATTCTCTTATCTCCATGATGAAATACTGCATAGTTGTGGGGATGTTGTGAGGATAAAATCCCCAGGGCCAGGCGGTTATACGTTCTAATATGTGGGGGATGTGGTGAGGAAAAATCCCCTTGGCCAGTACGTTTTACTTCGAATTCTTCCGCAGTACTGGGCCGTTGTTGGGCCTGATTTTAGCATCGCAGTGGAATGGTTTTTCAAACATGGAGATTTTGCTATAGAATGTAGCTCTTCGTTGGTGGCCCTCATTCCGAAAGTTTTAGATCCGAAAGTTGTTAGCGACTACCGTCCTATTAGTTTAATTTGAAGCCTTTATAAAGTTGTGACTAAGATCCTCGCCACATGACTTTTGATGATCATTTCTGATCTTATATCAGATGTTGAGACTGCTTTCCTTCCTAATAGATAGATTCTCGACGGTCCTTTTATTATTAATGAGATTTTAGCTCGGTGCAAACTTAAAAAGCAACAAGCCATGATTTTTAAGGTTGATTTTGCCAAGGCATATAATTCTATTAGATGGGATTTTTTGGACGATGTTCTCAACTTATTTGGTTTCGGATCCAAATGGCGTTCATGGATTCGAGGTAGTTTGTCTTCGGGGAAGGCTTCTATCTTATTTAATAGGAGTCCGACCTCCGAGTTCCATCTGCATAGAGGATTGAAACAGGGGGACCCCTTAGCCCCTTTGTTTAATCTCGTCATGAATCTCACCATCTATCATTTTCCCGGCGTCGAAGCAGGAATTATCACATGTTTTAGGATTGACCCATCTATCATGTATGTCCCATTTATTCAATGGACAAGATGAGCGTGTTTATTGGTGAGTGGTCACATGCTAAATAAAAGGGTAACAAGAACATCCTTCAGGAGCTTCTCAATGCTTTCAGGAATTCGATTAATATTCAAGTAGAGTTAAAACTATTAGGCTCGGTAAACCCTGATAGACAAAGTTACTGAGGCTGCCAAGTCTATTGGGTATGAGGATAATGAAAAGCCCCATTCAAATACTTGTGTATTCAGTAGGCGACAACATGTCTTCTATTAGACTTGGGACGAGACGATAACCAAGATGAAGAAGAGGATGTCCAAAGTTGAAACTTAATAACATAATCTATCGGGGTCGGCCAGTACCCTTCTAATCGTGCAAGGCACCTCTCCTAACTACAAATGTACAATTTTCAAGTTTCCAAATCATGTCCTTAATTTTATGGAAAGCTTACTGAAGGAATTTTTTTTAAAGGAGTTCAAGATGGAGAAGAAAGAAACGCTTGGGTTAGTGGTCTAGGGGGCTTGCTTCTAAGAAATATGATGGGTTGGGAGTCTCAAGTTTTTATGCTCTTAATCGAACTCTTCTTTTTAAGTGGGTGTGGCGTTATCTTTCTCATGATAATTCTTTATGGTTTCGGGTTATAGCCTGCTAACCGATGCTCGAACGGTCAAGTTCTTTCTCCTCCTACCATTCGGAAATGGAGCTCAATCATTAAGGAAGTTAACTCCCGTAAGAAGATAAAGGTGTAACCTATTTCTCATTGTAAGATCCTTTAGGTAAAGGAACGCGCACAAGTTTTTGGAATGATTTTTAGATTGGTGATTCTGCTCAAGCTCTCTTTCCCTTGGTTATACGCTTTAGAAGAGAACATAGATCTTTCTATTGCTAATAAGATCCATGCTCCTATCACTTCTTCTTTTCGCCGTCCTGTCCGTGGGGGTGTCGAGTCTTAACAACTTGATCATCTTTTGGAATTGCTTGGTTCGTTAATTTATCTAATATGTAAAAGGATAGATGGTTATTTGGATTTAAAAGGCGTTTGGATTTTTCGTGTCAAGGATGTTCGAAATTTGTTAGATGAGTCTTTTCTTCCTAAAGTGGAAGTTCCTACTCGCTGGATAAAAAGTATTCCGATTAAAGTAAATGTTTTTGCTTGGAAGCTTTTCCTCGATCGTCTTCCTACTAGATCGAACTTGGCTCGAAGGAATGTTACGGTCCCTTCTTTGGCTTGTTCGCTGTGTGATCTGCAACTCGAGTACACTTCTCATTGTTTCTGGGTTGTTCCGTGTCGAAGGATGTGTTGATTATTATTTGTCGCAGGTGGAATTTGGGTTTTATCATCTTTCGATTCTTATATGGCTGCTAATCTTGGTTCAATCTATCCGTTCCTTGGTTCTAAGTCTAAAGAAGTCTTGAAGGTGTGTTTTAATGTTTCTTGGTTGGAGCCTATGTAATAACAGAACAGCTTTTTTTAGCGGTTACCAAAACCCCGTAATAACTCTTATATTTTGATGATATTTATTTATACGCTCTTTTACTTGGTGTGTAGCTAGAGGTAATAGAACTTTGAATTAGGTTAGTTGGCTTCAACACCCACACTTGCTTTCTTTGTTATTTTCTAGCTTCTTGCTAGTGGTTCTAATAAAGTTGTCGTTCAAAAAAAATATTAATCAACAATCAGATGTTCAAATTGTAACTATGGTCTCAACAAAAAGAAGATTAGCTTTTTTGAAAGTTATTTTTGCAAATGGAATTAGTATGACTTATGAGGTGGACATATGTATGATTGATTCTCTATATTTATATCATCGATCGGAAGATTAGAAGTGATTTATGCAATACCTAATTGTAGTGTGGTCATGCTAGCTGCGAATTTGATTTGATGTAACTTATGCTTTTATTTGGTTATTTATTATTTGCTTGGTTACATATATGTTTTATTTGTGAAAACTTGCTTCTTTCCATATGCGTATATTCAATGAATCTTTCTCACGGCTCAAAAATGCCACATAAATCATTATCTCTTTTTAAAATACTCGTGAATTTCTCGGGTCTTTCGCTTTTTTGAAAAGTCATGATATCCGATTATAGATTTCATAATTTTTCTTTTGAACAACAATTCTTTTATGGCCTTATGGGTTGATATTTATTTTAATAAAAAAATTACTGTTCGGTTATCCATTATGGTAAAAAGATTTAAAGGTTTACAGTTGTGTTATGATATAAACTTATAAAAAAATGTTTTTTAAACATGTCTCCACTATGTATAAACTTTTTGTAAGTTTTATAAGCATCTCACATAATTCAAATGCTTTAAATTATGAAAATGTTCAATATCATATATACCTCTTAATGCCACACATGTTTGAGATAAATCTTACTATGTTTTACAAGATTTAAGACCCCTTCACTATCACCATAGTGGATATTCTTAGTGCTATACAGACACTTATTTTGTTATGTAAAATCGTGTGGTGTATTTTAAGCCACCACATTAATGCAGAAAAAAAACAATTAACTGATCGAGTAAAATAAGTGAATAAGTTTGGTAAGTTTTACAAGTTGGAAAAATTTTGTGCATAGAAGGGTCTGCTATAAGGTGTGTTTGTTTAGGTTATTGGAATAAAGGAATAGAATTCATTCGTTATAAAACATTTGGTTATTGGGGTTTATTTAGGTAATATCGGATGTGGAAAACTCAGTTTTACAACTGATACCATAATGAAAAGACCCAAATGATCCTTTGACATACCTAACACCCCCTTACTAATCAACAAATTTATCAATCAATACATTTTGACCAATAATATATGAAAATTTTGAAGCCTTGGTATAATTTTGTTAATTATTAACCCACCCTCTTTGTGTTGTGCAAACCTGTATAATTTTACAAATTATTTGGACAAGACTTATACAGTAGACGCACGAAGCACATATGTTTTATAATCCCACGTTAAGAAGCGCCTAAAAAGGGGGGTTTTTTATAATTCGCGCATACTTTTTTAGTGTACAGTGGTGTTTTTTTGAGTGTGTATATGAATGTTATAAGGGTTTATATTGATTTTGCTTTTTTTGCTTTGTAGTAAAAGAATTGATTACAGAGTAAAAATGCTCACGTAACGAACTAAAACCCGAGCATATAGCTTAGTGCATCTAGCACACCTATAAGGGTTTTTGTAATTATAACGGCCCCCCCCCCCACCAATTAAAATGACCAAAAAAATAAGGGAAAACTAGAAGCCTTTTATCGTTAAAATATCAACGATTATAATTTTCTGAGATAACCATAGGTCATTATAATCTAAATACCCGTAACAAACAATACATGTTCATTTCTTATGGCTTAGTACTTAATATAAATAAAATAAGGAGAAACCTTATCCCTAAAATTATTATGTAAACCAATTTTGCCTACAATTCTCACTGAAAAAACATAAAAGTTACCTAAGCGAGCCCGTCAAACAGGATTCAGGGACCTGCAAACAGTACTCAGGGACCCACAATTATAGCACAAATTGTAACCAATTGGCTACAATAAATTGTAGCTAATATTTCCCCATAATATATATCATTTTTACATTTCTTTTAAAAAAACTCGGCAATTTGACGGGTCTTTTAGCTAGTCTATCTATCTATCTATATATTCCAATATATAGCATTTGAAAAGGACCATGAATGCCCCTCTAAAAAAGAATGCTAAAATTATGAGATGTCTACTTTAGTAATTTTACCAATACAATTTAAATATACCAATATTTAAGGACTTAAACTTTTAGTATCTATTTCATGTGATGTCGTACCGTAGTCTGGTTTAGACAGAGCTAAGTTCTGTTTTGTACTATGCCATGAAGAAGTGACACCAATTAAAACAAAGGTAATGTTTATTGGAGGTGTTTGTACTAATGCCAAGAACTATTAACCCCTTTCAAATGGGTTGTATAGAGCGAGTCAAAATAGGATAATTTATACGAGTTGAAAATGGTTTTTAAATGGGTCAAAAAGGTTAATGTGCACTTAGGTTGAGATGTTAAGTTGGTGGCTGACACGGGTTATAAAGTGGGTCAAAACGGGTAATTTTGTTTACAAAACGTTTTTAAGTGAGTTTATGCTTTGAAATTTTAATCTTTTATCCATTTATAGCACATGTAACGCAACTGGATTTTACGGAACATGTAATTTTGTGGGTCAAAATATGTAATTTTGTTTACACGGGTTATAGAGTTGGTCATTGGTGGCTGGACTTGGGTTATAAAGTGGCTTAAAATAGTTAATTTGTTATCAAAAAACGATCCTTTAGGCGAGTCTTCTGATTCGTCACTCAACCCCTTTTAATTTTTTATCCATTTATTGAGAAGTGAACAAAAATCATCAGACCCAACATACCTTTCGTTGGTTATATTATACTATATTTATCATTCTAATTGTTATTTCGTGTGATCGCTTATTAATCATTTGTTGTTATATGTTGACAGATGGTGGTCGATACCTCCTCATAAAAAAAATTATATCTACTTTACCACATCGTTGGCCCTTTATTTATGGAGACTATAAGCATTTGATGAACAATGATCATGAGACAGTTGATTCGGAAACTTCATGTAAACCTCCTAACTTAATTAGTTAAAGGTCCGGTTATTATACAAAGAAGTTACTATACTTTCCCAAAAAGTTCGCCTAAGTTACTAAACTTTCATATTGTATCAATTGTGTTAACTAAACTTAAGAACATGACATTTGGGTTTACTTAACTTTGCAAAAATATACTAAAACATCATAGAACATGTAAAAGGCATGACAGTTTATGTAGCTTAACTTACCTAAAAAAATACGTCCAGGTACTCGATTAACATTGAAAATATGGGGTGTATGTTTAACACAAGTTAGTACCCAAGTGAACAAAATGAAAGGTGAGTAACTTAGGCAAACTTTTTAGGAAAATATAGTAACTTCTTTGTCTATTAACCCGTTAAAGGTCATATGTGCATAAACTTTTAAGGAACTATGATAATTTTAACAATAGATTTATTGAAATCAGCAAGCTTTAAAAGTCCGTGTGTCCGAGATTGCTAGGAAATTTTTGTGCACATGTAAATATGAATTGACACATGACCTTTTGTGCCGTACCGGTGTGTGTCTTATGTGGAGCACACAAGAAAAGGTGTTTCTCTATCGTGTGCCAACTTATTACAAAAACAGATCACATCGTTGTTCGAAGTTTGATTTCATTTTAGACTCGATGTCTAAATCGTTTCCATCTTTCAATAAATGGTATGTTAACATTTACTTAAATGGGACATTGTTTTCATTTTTTGAACGGCGATTTATTATAACCACTAGCTAAGGAGCTAAAAAAATTACAAAATGAATCAAAAAATGATGTTGAAACCAACTAACCCAATCAAGTTCTATTACACCTAGCCTAAACACCATAAAAAGAGCATAGAAACAATATTGTCGAAATAGAAACCATAACGTTGATAGGAGACTCAAAAAAGAATTGGTTTCTGAAGTTTCCAAAGGCTCTCACAAGAAACAAAACACGCTTCCAAACACCAACTTTCATCTTAGAACCTAAACGAAAGATTTTGAATCAAGAGAGCCAATCTTTCGTACGACTCATAAGGATGAAACATCCAAATTTCCACCATCTACAAATTAACTTCTTAATATCTTTCTCCACATGAGCCCACCGAAGAATAAATGGGACGCATCCTCGAGCACTTGATCACAAAGAGGACAAGCCAAAGACGGAAGCGAGATAAATTCTTCGAGACAAATTCGATCTAGTAGGTAAACGATCGAGATAAAGTTTCCAAGCAAAAACGTTTACCTTAATCGGAATACTTTTATTTCTTTATATCCTTTTATCAATATATGTAAGAACTAATATATTTCACTAATTTATGAAAACTATTTTGTTATTCTAATATTCTAAATGATAGTAGTTATTTAAATTTAATTTTAAATATACAAAATACCTTTTTTGACCCAAATGAGATAAATAAAATAGATGTGACCCATAAGGTTTAATGATTATAAAGACAACATTTTTGTTTCCTTAAGGTATTTCATGGAAGTGCACTTTTTAAGATATCAAATAAGTAATGCATAACCCTGTAATAATATCATAGCAAAAAAAAATGGTTTACCCATATGAAAATTTCTAATAGTGTATTAAAAGGGACAAGTTATTTATTCTATTCGTAAACCATTTCATAATACATTTATCTTTTCAATCTATGTATCATGGCATTAGAGTGACCAATAACCTACTCATCTAACAATCTTTAACAGTGTAATATTTATGTTCCATCCGCCACTTAACTATTAGTATATTATAAGCAACCCTAGAGTATGTTGAATAACACCTGATTTTAGTCAATGTTATGACATTATGTAATTCATAAATTTTTTTAGGGTTTACGGCGTTTGCTCTTAAACCGTAAACGATAATTTAAATCGCGAAAGACTGAAAATGATCATACAATTAAACGCATAAAACGTTAATGTATACATCAAGCAAGTGTATATATATATTTATGAGATAATTAATGACATTGTACATACTTAATTTTAACGCAACGTAAAATGCTCACATTACAAATAAAAACGTTTAGGCCTATACCCGGAAGTTCAAAAACCTAACTACTCAAAACGAAAACCCACGATTATACCCTACTCAAAAATAATCAAATATTACATCATATATAACTAAAAATATATATATATATAAAAATATAAATATATATAAAAATAAAATATAAAAATTATAAATAAAATAAAAGGCCGAATATAAAGGAAGAGGACCAAGACTTTTCAAGATGTAAATAATATCAAGATCTTATAAATAAAGAACTCTTACACCATTATCAACTTGCTTAATTAACCATGAGCTAGAGTTAGAAAGAAACCATGGTTAACTTAGGGAGAAATTTTTACTATAATAAGCATGCATGCATAAGTAAAGTTTCATACTCATACACATAACAAATTTCATTTTCTTCTCTCTTATTATAATCCAAAACCCACGTCCAAAAACAATAAACATATCAAACCATACCAAATTTTTTATACAATCTATACATTCTTTATACATCAATCCACAAGATTTATTTAAGTCATATTCAAGCCTTGGATCACCATATTGCAGTATAAGAATAAAAAGTAAGAGATTAGGGTTTTTGGAAACCTAATCTAGGGTTTTATAAGCTTAAAGCTTAGTTTTTAGAATCTAAACACGGTTTAGAACTTATTTCTCATCTCTTACATCATTACCTAAGGTTACCTAATCTTTTTATACTTTTATTTCTTATTGATTTTATGTGTTACAAGTTAAATATAGCCATAATCACCACTAATGACTTTTGAATAGTAAAATGAGTTTTATTGAGTTTATCAATTGTATACACTTATTTTTTATGTCATATGATCCTAATATATCATGTAAAAGTAAAAATAAAAGTATGTTAACTTATGGATGTAAGTATAAACAAGTTTACGGTAAATTAAGGGTATTAAATGTTTACATTAATCTTCACATGTGAAAATAATGAAAGAAAAAGGGTTGATACATGTTACTCATGATTTACAAGGACTAAGGATATATTTGACATTATTATAAGTACCACAAGTGTCCAAATGTGTTTTTAATGAGTTTATTATAGTAAAACTACTAAGTTAAAAATACATAAAAATAAGGATTTTATAAAGAAAACATAAATAAATACTTATGGGCTGTTTAAATTCGAATCAATAAAGTAGCTTTTGACCTTGACTATAAAATATATACGACTCATGACGAATTCATAATGATAAGAAACTCGAAAACCGATCTTTACGAAAAAAGATACGTTAAAAACGAGTTTTACGACTATAAATACTTTTTATAAAACTATTTGTAATAAAATGTTACTATCAAGGCAAAGGTTTAAGTTTGAAAACACCTAAAATATAATATATCTTTTGATTCCGAGATCGTACACTCAAAGAATCGCTAAAAATAACAAAAAAAAAAAAAGGAAAAAAACGGAACTTATAATACGAATAAACAACGACGTATATGATAAATTAAAGTATAAAAGTAATTTTTTAAACTAAGAACAGAAAAAAAACTATTTCATCAGCGGATTAACGTTAATAAAATATAATACCTTCTTAATAACAAAATAAAAACGTACTCGAAGGAATCCACTAAAATCGGGATATAAAACGAATAAGTTATTACTATTACATAGTTACGCAATTAAAGCCTAAAACGACAAACGAGCTGTTGCAACAGGTAATTTACAATTCATCACAGAATCTTAAAACTTGAAAATGTAATATTTTGATCGCTCGTCCTTACTACGAAGACTAGGACGTAAGAAACGCAAGAAAAAGGCAAGCAACGGGCTTAAAACGACCAAATTAGGTCATTTTTACAAAAAGTATATTTTATAAAACATTTTCACATTTATAAATATTATTTACTGAAAACGATAGTCGGTGACTATTCAATTAGAATATTGGATGGTTATAAAGTGCTATATTACTAGGAGTTTCATAATGAGGCCTCATCCGGATGGCGTAACGATGAGTTGTTGATAACATTTAAAGTGTCCTAAACTCCTCGTACGTCATGTCATGACCTCTTTAATTATGATAGCCCGAACGATAGTACGATGTAACAACTATAAGATTATATTCAATGATATCAATTAAGTACTCGGTACTTATACGACCTTAATTTAAATAGGTTGCATTTATCGTCTTGCTTGACGTTTTATCTGAGATTATTTGGACTATCTGTACTCAAGGTGAGTTCATAGCCCCACTTTTACAGTTTTACTGATTTGATATTATTTGGGGTGGAAACATGCTTGTTTTATAAATTGGACGCAAGTGTTGAAAGTAATATATTGATTATGTGTTTGCCTAAGTAGCGATAACCCTCCTGAGCCCATTTTCATGAACCGTCAATTGCATAGATGTAGTTGTTAAATTGCATTATGTGAGCGCGAATGATATAAATAGATCTATTGGGATTGACCTCCCCGTTTGGGTGATTAGCTATCACTGGGAACGAACGTTGACCATGTCGGACTTGGATGTTGCGGGTTACAACATCTGTACGGGCAAATAACTGCTAAAATAGCAAATATAAGTTGAGCTTCGGTGTCATGAGCTTAGTGCAACAATAATCTGGTTTTGTGATTGTTGGCATCTGTTGTAACATCACGGGAAAATCTTGCGGTCCTGCATAATTTAAATACATAAACCTATGAATTCACCAACAATTTTGTTGACGTTTTAAAGCAATGTTTTCAGGAGGTCATTAGGCACGAGATGCCAAGGATGCATTGGATTGTGTTTTGGATTGCACTGTTAAAGACTTAGGTGCATCATGTTTTGGGGAAATCTATGTCGTCTTTTGTAAATATTAAATAAAGAACAAGTAAAGCTATAAGCTTTTGTAATATGTCTTTTATTTAAATCCAATGTATCAGTTTAAACGACTTTTGTGTCGTTCTTATATATATCTTGTGCTGTTGATCTTGAAGTAACATGCCCCGGATCCTTATTCCGCTGCGACCCATTTTGGGGGTGTTACAATTGGTATCAGAGCCAAGGTTATAGAGAAACCAGGTCAAATGTTTTTGCGGGGGGGGGGGACTTGGACTATAACCGTTTTCAATCATTGCATTCATTCAAAAGGGTTTTTACGGGGTATTTCATATTACCAAATTATTGCATTAGTCGGTTAGGCTATTTGACATGCATATTGATATTCGTGTTTATAATATATTAGTATATAAAGGATGATAGTCTTTATTAATATACTATATATAAGCTATTTTTGATTTCAGATACTATCATGTAAGATTCTGAGCACTCTACGGTTACATACACATCAGTATATGAGGACGATTCAGACATGGGGTCACCAGGAGTCGAGGGACCTATTTTTGAGGTTCCACCATCACCAGACTACGTGCCTGGCCCGGAGGAGCCAGAGCAGGCACCACCTTCACCTATTTACATACCTTTTATTCCAGAGCCTGTTTACCCGGAGTTCTTACCAGGGGACGATGAGGTATTCCGGATGAGGAGCAGCACTGCTGCTGCTGATCTCACATACTATCAGTCACCAGGGTATAAATCGAGTCCGACCCTGAGAGGGACCTAGCTGCGAGGTTGCCCGCAGGAGGATCCTGAGGTGGATCAGCCGTATATGCTGACAGGAGGAGATGACGATGATCCGCATGATGCACGCAGCGAGGAGACTTAGATCCTGCTGACTGCAACTGTTGCTTATGCTCAGTGACCGCGACCATACCTTGCTCTATCGCGTTACCGGCTAGGATGTCCCATCCGACCCCAGCGCCCCGCACACACCCGTTCCTACTACGCAGGAAGCTGCTGAGCACGCTTCTTTATGCCATCTTCACACTCCCCAACCCATACGCTCGCTTCCCCCCTATACTCATCACACTTTCCTCAGATACCCTCTCCACCATTACCTATACCACCACCCAATGGCCCTACATATGTTGAGGGATCTCTGGGATCCCGAGCTGCTGGGATTAGACAGAGAGATGCACTACCATCTCCGATTCATGAGACTGAGATGCCTGAGATGTGTTTACCGCTTCGTAAGAGGCCGTGTCGTACTACTCCTGGTCCTGGATACGAGGTCGGGGAGAGTTCGGCAGCTGGGACTGCTAGGCAGGTTGGACCTACCACAGCTAGGGCAGACCTTTATGGATTTTGCTGTACGTTGAGGCCGTAGGTTGCCGGATGTCTAGAGAGTTAGGCTATGGTATTAGGGATACATGGGATGACCTTGTAGGAGCCATCCAGGAGATTGCACCGACCACCCTAGAGGGGGTCAACCAGAGAGTTATTGAGTTGTCTTCTACTGTTGACCAAGAGGATGAGATCATATATTCTCAGCTGGATGATGCACGGTATGACCGAGCTCTACTTAGAGCCCGAGTCAACATGTTGGACAGTGATAGGCCCTTCCATGGCCAACCACTGCCATTCTGATTGGAGGAGGGAGGCCCGATTATTCCGTGCGCTTGGGCACTGTCGATGGATCCTTGCGATCAGGTAATTCGAGGGCCTTTACTTCTGACTTATCTTAAATGGTTCAAAGCTCAGCAGTCCGAGATCGTTGAGTTGCCGGCAGCAGACCGTAGGAGGGACAGATGGTGCTTCAGAGCTGCTGAAAAGCAGGACTATCGGAGACAGAGACAGTTAGTGGAGGCACCTAAGATTGTGAAGAGCTCAAGACTAGATGTCGAGCTTCATACACAGCAGGGACCTGCTAAGATCCTGCAGAGCCGAGGCTCAGAGGAGGCCAGTAGCAGTTCTTAGACTGGGTTATGATTGTAGCTACTGTACAGTCTGTTAAGTATTATGGGTTATTCCCAGCTAGCAGACTGTATAGATCTTTTGTTTTGTCTAGCTACTCTGTTTAGATCTTTTGTTCATATATCGGCTACTTTGTACAGCCTACTAAGTATTACGAGTATATCTCGGCTAGTATGGCTTTAGGTTATTTTGTCTTGTAACCTAAGTTTTGTGATCGTTTGTAATTAAACCAATCATGTATTATTTTCCCAAGTTATATATGGAAAGGATGGATTATGTTTTATATGAAATCGAATTTATTGTGAATGAATGTCGATTTGTTAATTTAAATACTGTTGTGTATTTCACCATGTGTTGTGATCTCGTTTTATTTTATTATGTATACATCGGGTTATGATTAAGATTTTTGAAATCTAACGGGTATTATGTTTTCTTGTGATTTAAGAAAATGGCACCAAGAGGAAGGCCCACGAGGTTAAATCCAGGTACAACTCCCCCACCAGTCACAGACCCTACTACCACCACTTCGGTCACCAGTGCCCAACTGCAGGCCATGATCGACGAGGGTGTCACTGCTGTGTTGGCAGCACGTGCTACGACCCGAAATGGCGATGATAGCCATACCTCGGGAACCGGTGTGAGAAGGAATGAACGCGTGCTTGGGAGTGTACCTATCCAAGACAACATGAAATTATTAACCCTTATTTCTTCAGGGTACAGAAGGAGTGGGTCCGACTGACCCAATAGGTTTGAAGGATGGAAACCTGTGATTTCGCATAAGTAACTGCAACCGTCGAGAATCAAGTGAAGTTTGCCACCTTTACTTTTATGGGAACTGCTCTAACATGTGGAACTCACATGCTAAGGACATTGACTAATAGTTCATAACAAATTACGTGGTCTGACTTGAAAAAGAAGCTGTACAACTAAATATTGGTACCAAGGAAATAGAAATCAAGAAGATTGAGACAGAAATATGGAACCTGAAAGTAAAAGGCACCGATGTGGTAGCCTACACACCAACGTTTCCAAGAACTAGCATTGCTGAGTGATAGGATGTTCCCTGAAGAGACTGACAAAATTGAAAGATATGTCGGTGGGATGCCCGACCTGATTTACTCAAGTGTGTGGCATACGAAGCCGAAACCATGCAGGAGGCTATTGATTGGAAACCGAATTGATGATAGAGAAATAACACTTTATGCTGAGAGACAGGCTAAAAAACAAGAGAAGCTTGAAGACACTCCTCGAAAAAACCAAAACCAACAAACCAAACAAAAGGCAAACACAGGCATGGCTTAGGCTGTCGGGAACGGTACAAGAAATCGTATGAAGGACTAAACCACTAAAGCCCAATAGTAACTTCAACCATTATGGTCTTTTGTATACCAACATGCACTAACTGCAGAAGCTTTGGCCACCTGCCAAAGGTACTGTATGAGCCTGGCCTCAACTGCAAATAACAACAACCAAACAACCGCAATAACAATTACAACAACAACCGCTACAAAACCCGTAAAAACAACAACCTAAAGACCCAGGGGCAAATACCAATGCATCGTTGCTTTGAGTGTGGGGCTTCCAGAGCCACTTCAGGAAGGACAGCCCCACAGTGGAAGAACAAAATCAGGAAATGGTAATGGTGTACCAGGGCTTATGCAGTGGGCGATGCAGGGCAAAAACCCAGACAATCATGTTGTGACGGGTACGGTTTCTCCTAAACAACCGTTGTGCTTCCATTTGATTGATACGGGGTGCGATCAAGAATTTCATGTCTACTCAATTATACCATTGATTAATATAGCCCCCACTAACATTTTTAGATCATTGTTATAACATTGAATTATGCTGATGGTGAGAATAATTTAGGTAAAATACGATATTACTGGGTTAACACGTTAAATTTTCATGAACCATTCACTTTCACAACGTCGACCTAATGCCTGTAAGAAATGGTACTTATACGTCAAAATTGGCATGGAGACTGTGACGAAATACCAGCCGTTATTACTGTAGCTAGGGAAGAATCTTCGTATTCCTTTTGGGAGCGAGAATCTAAATTAATTCATTGCGACGGAATAGAAATAACGCGGGACTCGATTAAACCATCACTCGTGCCCCAAGGCCCAGAAGTATCTGCTACAAGGATGTTACGTCTTAATTGGAGCACATATTACCATCAAGGAGACTAGAGCCAAGTCGATAGGGAAGCAAACTGAGCAAGATGTACCGATCTATCAAAAATTTTCCCCCCGAAGTATTTCCCGAGGACTTGCCAGGTCTTCACCTACCCAGACAAGTGGAATTTCACATCGATCTAGTACCCTGAGTGCTGCACCTGGTAGCACGCACCTTATCGAGATATGACCCTCCATCACAAATGAAAGATTGGAGCGGATCACCTAACAAGAGCTTTCCGACAAAGGCTTATAAAACCTATTCGCACACCGATTGGGAGCTCCAGTTCAAATCCTCAAGAAGAAAGATGGATCATACGGATGTGCATAGATTTATCGTGGGCAGTATTAAACAAACTAACCGGTAGAATATCCGTTATCCGCTACCAAGAATGATGACTTTATACGATCAACTCAAGGGTCGAAGTGTCCTAACGTCAAAGATCGACCTAGAGGTCAGGTTAATCACCAAATGAGGGATCGAGAGGAAGACAGCCTCCGAATACGGAATGCCTTCATAACTTCGCTATGACATTATGAATGTCCCAAGTTATGCCGTTGGGTTTGACCACGCAACGCTGCCGTGTTTATGACCTCATAACCTAGTGCAAACCTATCAGGACAAATTCGTAATTGTCTTTATTGATAGACCTATGATCTATATCCAAGAACATGCAAAGCACACGAAGAGCATCTGAAATAATATTGGAGTTGTTAAGACAGAAGAGTTGTATGCAAAATATCCAGTGTGAATTTGGATTCCCAAAGAACATATCTTCGTCACTAATGTGAATTGATATAAAGGCATTAAGTGGATCCAGCCAATATCAATCCGTTAAAGATGTGGGCATCTCCTAAACACCAACGGAGATTCGTCATTTTTTTTATAGGTCTCGCTGGGTATTATCGAACGATTCCATTGAAGGGTTTTTCAAAGATCGCCAAACCAATGACCAAGCTCACTTCAAAAGAGGACCAAGTTTGAGTGGGGTACAAACAAGAAGCAGCGTTCCATTATAAAGCAAAGTGTTTGTAGTGCACCAATTCTGGCATTACCCGAAGGAATGAAGATTTTATCGGTATACAGCGATGGCTTCAATCAAGGGTTTGGGCGCAGTGTTGATGCAAAGGGAATAGGATATTTCTTAATGCAACACGTCCAGTAAAGATCCATGAGAAGAACTATAACACTCATGATCTGGAACTTAGAGCAGTATGGGTTTGCTCTATAAATTGAAGTCCTATCTGTATGACCAAGTGTACGGTGTTCACTGATCATAAGAGTTTACAGCATATTCTTAATCAGAAGGAATTGAACATGAGACAACGCCGATGTAGAGTGGCTTGAGTGATTACATTGCGATATTCGTATCAACCCCGGGAAGGCAAAAATGTTCTTGCTGATGCTTTTGGCAGGGAAAGAAACAAACCGATCCACCGTTAAGAGTTTTCAAGCTTTAGTCAAGACAATTTAGCTTGAGAATTCCTAAGCAAATCTTGAATGCTCAGACTGAAGCACAGAAACCAGAAAACATCAAGAGTGAGGATGTTGGAGGTATGCTGATTGAAAATGCTAAATATCCAGAGGCAATTAGAACGAAAAAGGGAACCTCGTACGGATGGAACCCTATGCCTTAATGGCAGGAGTTTGGTTACCTAGTTATGGGCGGATTTAGCGGACTGTGGATCAATGCACGAGCCCTAAATGGAAGTTGTCTATCCATCCCAGTTCCGAAAAAATGTATCAAATGTATAGAAAGCTATATTGGTGGCCCAATATGAAAGTGAATAACGCCACCTATGTTAATCAAGTGCTTGACCTGTGCATAAGGTTAAAAGGCCGAACATCAAGACAATCGGGTTTGTGTAACAACCAGAGATACCTCAATGGAAGTGGGACAATATCACGATGGATTTTGTTACAAAGCTTCCTAAGTCATCACAAGGGTATGACACCATTTGGGTAATCGTTGACAGACTTACGAAGTCCGCAATCTTTATACCCATGAAAGAAACTAACCCTCACTGGAGAACTATCGAGAATGAGTACCTGGAAGAAGTAGTAACAAGGCATGGATATCGTCCTCGATTATATATGATCGTG
Source organism: Tanacetum coccineum (assembly GCA_026074375.1). Classification (NCBI taxonomy): domain Eukaryota; kingdom Viridiplantae; phylum Streptophyta; class Magnoliopsida; order Asterales; family Asteraceae; genus Tanacetum; species Tanacetum coccineum. The sequence continues at coordinate 31,275 of BQNB010006223.1, read as the reverse complement.
ACCCTAGGTTCTTAACAAATTTCTGGAGGATCACTTCAGAAGCTTTGGGTACAAGTTTAGATATAGTACGGCACTATCAATACCCGCAATCTTGATTGGACACAGCGGAGAGAACCAATCAAACTCTCAGAAGATAAGCTTAGAGGCTAGTGTGATCGACTTTGGAAATGGTGGGTTTAAACATTGTCCAGTGGTCGAGTTGTTCCATACAATACATTATCATGCTACATAAGGCTGCACCCTATTGAGGGCACTTACTATAAAAAATGTCGTTCGCTCCTCTTGTTTTGTTGGCTGAGTTGGAGGAAGTTCAACTCACCGGTCCAGTAGAATAGTAAACAAGTAGACACAGAGAAAATAATTCAAGTAAACAAAGATGCAAGCCGCTCGAGATGAGGCAAAGAGCTATGCAAACTTGAAGCATGAAGCCTATGGTGAAGTTTGAGGTTAGAGATAAAGTGGAGTGCTCAAGGTTACGCCTTTGGCAAATAGGATTGTACGAGTTTTGGGCAAATGGATAAAATTAAATCTCAGGTTTGTTGGAACCCATTCAAGGTAAATAAAAAGGGTTGGCGACCGTTGCATACAAGCTCGAGCTTCCTGAAGGAGGCTGAGCAGAAGTCTCCTAATACATATTCACGTGTCCAACTTAAAGAAGTGGCCCATGCTGACGACCCCATTTCAGCCATTCCGTTGGATGGACTTCATTTTGATGACAAGCTTCCAAGTTATTACGATGGGAACCTAAGGAGATCCCGAGAAGTCGTCGAAGTTAAACGGTTGAAGCTAAGCCGTATCCCCTTAGTCCCATTTCAATGGAACTCCCAAGAGAGGTCCTGAGTTACATGGGAACGGTGAAGATCAATTCAGAAGAACTACCACACACTCTTCAAATTCACCAAGACTAAAGCACCGTCGTCAAGTGCCGTGTTGATAAGCCTTGAGGACAAGGCTCAATTTAACGGGGGAAGACAAAACACCCTCTCGTGTTTTTAGTGGTCATTGTAATACATAATGTAAATACACACATTTATTTTTAAGGTTTTAATGCTTTACTCTAAAACCCGTAAACGGTAAGTTAAATCGCGTAAACTAAAATGATCAGTTCAATGTAAACGGGATTAAACATTAAATGGTTTACATCAAAGCAAGTGTTAATGATTTATTATAAGGAAAATTAAAAATGACTCTTTGTTCACTTATATTTATTGCAACGTAAAATGCTTACGTTTCACGATAATAACGCGTTTCGGCGATAACCCGAAGCACCAAAACCATAACCTACGCTAAAACGAATACCCATCCGATTACACCCAATTACCCAAAATAATAAATATAACCTCACATAAATTATATTGTGCCGTAAATTTGAGATAGGACCAATAATTAACAACTTGCATAATATCTAGATATTTAAGAAATATCTAGGAAGCAAACTCTTACACCATGAGCCACTTGACTTCTTAACCATGTGCTAGGGTTAGAAAGTAACCATGGTTAAGTTAATAAGATATTTTTACTATAAATACACTTGCATGCATAAGTAAACTTTACTTAAACTCTTTACATGCAAAATTTATTTTCTTCCTCTCTTTTGTACTCCAAAACCCACGGCATTTTTATAAACAAAGATAATCAAACCATAAAAATTTGTCTTTATACAATCCCAGCACACCCCTTTACACATCAATCCTAAGCATACAAAGTTTTTTTCAAGCAATGGTATCATCATTGCAAGTTTAAGGAAGAAAAGGAAAGATTAGGTTACAAACCTAATCTAGGTGTTAATAAGCTAAGGTGAAGCTTTGATTATAATCTAAACTCGTGGTTTAAACTTGTTTTAACATCTCATACAATCAGCTCTAAGGTCATCCTTAATTCCTTCATACATTTATTTCTTATAATTTTTTATGTGTTCTATGTAAGAATATGGCTATAATACAACACCTACGACTTTTTTAATAATGTAAAATGAGTTTTCAATTAATGATTATTGAAATTATTCACATATCTGTAATGTCATATGGTCATATATCGTGGAAAAGAAAAAAGTAAAAGATGTTAACATAAGGATTAAGTAATAAACATGTTTAGGTGTAAATTAGGGTTTTATAATATTTCTTAATCTTACATATGAAAAAAATGGTAAGTAAATTGTTTAAACTTGATAATCATCGGGACAAATAAAAATATATAGGACTAATAGACAAATAATATAAGTTATCACATCGGGTACATATGGTTTATTAGGGTATTTTAAAGTAAAGTACAAAAATTAAAATAATACATAAAACAAGTTTTAAAAGCACATTTTGGAAAACAATAATCTTAGGGGGCTTTTGTAATTCGAGAAATTTCATGTTATTATATTTTTATGTTTTTATAAAGATACTACATGTCACAATCGGATCGATGGTATCAGAAAGAACTCGAAAAACCATTAATAACGAAGAAGATATGCCCTTTACAAGTTTAAGATAGTTAATAACTTTTATCAAACTAGTTATTATAAAAATTATACTATTCATTACAGCATCATTCATTTTTAAAACAGCCTAAAATACGAAATAACTTTTAATTAACGAGATCGTTACTCAAAGAATCGATAAAAATGGAACTAACCGAATAAACTACGAAGTATACGATAATTACAAGAATTATAAAAGTAATTATATAAACTATGAACAGTAAAAAGTACTATACATACAGCGGACCAGACCTAACTTTAAAAACTATATAATACCCTCTTTAATAACAAAGACGTACCGAAGGAAACACTAAAATCGGATTACAACGAATAAGTTATTAGAACGATTACAATTTTACGCTAATTTAAAACAAAAAACGACAAACAGCTGTTGTGAATAGTCACAACACTATTATTCGTAGAAAATCAAAAACTTTGAAAATATAATATTTATTGATCCAACATCGTCTTACTACGAAGAACCGTGTCACGTAAGAAACGGCCGCGCAAAACGGGCTTAAAAAAACGACCAAATTATGTCATTTTAACGAAAAGTAATATTTATAAACTGTTTTCACTATTATATAATATTATTATTACTAAAACGATATATCGGTGATTATGCTATATAGACTATTGAGATGGTTATCACAGTGCTATATACTATGTGATTACATATGAGGCCTCTTCGATGGCGTATCGAACGAGTTTTTTGGATTTAACGATTTAACAGAGTGTCCTAACTCCTCGTGGACGACATGTCATGACCTCTTTAATTATGATGAAATCCCGAACGATAGTACAATTGTAACCACTAAAAAGAATTAAATTCAATGTTTATTAATTAAAGTACTCCAGTATTTATAAACTACCTTTAATTTAAATAGGTTGCATTTATCGTCTTCGTGACGTTTTAGCTGTGATTATTTGCAATAATCTGTACTCAAGGTGCGTTCATAGGGCCCCACTTTTCCAGTTAATTACTGATTTACATTATTTGGGGTGGAAACATGCTGTTTGGTTTTTATCAAATGGAACGCAAGTTTTAAAGTATATTGAATTAAGGTTGTTTTGTGGGGCCCTTTAAGTAGCGATAACCCTGCCTGAGCCCAATATCATGATCAGGTCAATTGCATAGATTTAGTTGTTAATTACCTTATGAGAGCGCATGTTATTAAAATAGATCTAAATGGGATTGAACCTCCCCTTTGGGTGATTAGCTTTCACTGGGAACGAATAGTTGACTCATGTCGGATACTTTGGATGTTGCGGTTGACAACATCTGTAACGGCAAAAAACTGCTCAAAATAGCAAATATAGGTTGAGCTTCGGTTTCATGAGCTTATGGGGCAACAGTAATCTAGTTTTGTGATTGTTGGCATAGTTGTAACATCACGGGAAAGTCTTAGCGGTCCTTCTGCATCAATTTAAATACATAAAACTATGAATTCATCCAACAATTTTGTGACGATTTAAGCAATGTTGTTCTAGGAGGTCAATAGGCACAAGGTCCAAGGATCAGTGATTATGTTTTTTGGATTGCAACTGGCTAAAAGATTAGTGCATCATGTTTTGGAAATCTATGTCTCTTTTATGTAATATTAAACAAAGACCAAGTAAAAGCAATAAGCTTTTGTAATATGTCTTTTATTAAATCCAATGTATCAATCAAAAATGAACTTTTGTTCGTTCTATAATATATGATCTTATGCTGTTGATACTTTGAAGTAACAACCCCCGGATCCCTTATTCCCGGCTGCTGAACCCCTTTTAGGGGCGTTACATGTGCTATACTTGGGTTGCACACTAGATGCTATGGTTTGACTTTAAGTTACAATACATAGGTATTTTATTAAAGTAGAAGCCAATAATCTGGAGTCTGATTCGTTCATCAGAGACTTTGAGCACAACAAGCATATAAGACACATACTCGCTTTGGCTGGATGATATTAAAGTGCAATCCTACTTTTATGGGACAACCAGCCAATGAGCTTATCACACCCAGAAATTGTATTCCACCAGAAGTACTTTTTCTTGTATCAAGACAACCTGCATGATCTGAATCTAAAAAAGCTGTTAGTTCAAAACCGAAGTCCTTCGAATACCAGAGTCACAATACATAGGTATTTTATCAAAGTAAAAGCCATAATCTGTGAGCTTAGTTCTCATCCAGAGGACTTAAGCACAACACGCAGATAGAGACACATACTCGGCTTCGGCTGATGATAATAAAGTGCAATCCTACTTTTTGGACAACCAACCAACACCACCCAGAAATTGTATTCCACCAGAAGTACTTTTTCTCGTATCAAGACAACCTGCATGATCTGAATCTAAAAAAGCTGTTAGTTCAAAACTGAAGTCCTTCGAATACTAGAGTCCTATTAATGATGGTAGATCTTAAGGTACCAAAAGATGCCGATTTAACCTCCATGAGGTGCGTGGCAGTTGTCTGGCTTGATATCATGCATTATACATACTGCATGTACATATCTGTCCTAATGCTGATTAGTACATGAAGCAACCAAAATGTACAATATCAGGTCTAATTTTGCTGTTAATGATACATGAGTAACCAACCATACTAAGATATTTCGTTTGGTCTATGGTAATCCACTCAAGTTAGCATCTAGATTTGTTGACATTGGAGTGTACCAATGGTAACAAATGAGGTCATACCATGCTTTTCAAGTATCTCTTAAGCATACTTAACTTGGTTTATAAAGATACCACGTGGGGATTGGTGAATTTGAAGTCCTAGAAAGAATTTCAGTTCCCCCATCATTGACATTTCAAATTTGTTGTGCATAAGTTTTTCAAATCATTTTGAAAGTATTAGGTTTGTCGACCTGAAAATTATGTCCCATAACATAAATTGCACAAGCAATATGTCATCCCTATGTTTATTAATGAACAAAGTTGGATCAATAGAACCTTTGGAAAACCCTTTGGATACAAGGAAACTTAAGAGCTCATCGTACCACGCTCTTGGAGCTTGCTTAAGTTCATAAAGTGCTGATGTGCTGTCGTTGTATGTATGATATACTTTTTTCAAGTTTTAAATTTATATTTTGCCGACTAAACCAAAAACAACACGTTAACGGGCAGTGTACCCGGTCAGTAGTAGTTTTCGTGACAGTAGGGTGTCGAACACTTGAAGCGAGTTAAAACTATCAGATTTAATTATAAATTAATTAACTAACTATTTAGTACTATTCTATTATAACCTATTTTCAGAGTCCGTAACTCCCTCATTCTATTGAAAAAGGGGTTTTTCAGCCTAAAGAGACTGGCATGGTTTTGTTTAGTGACTAAAATCAATTTAAGAGGCTGTTACCCACGTAAGCTAATTAACAGAAGATAAAAGAGCGGTCGAACCTTATATAAGAAAACTGTATTAACCATTATTAATCCAATTAGAACGTTGGTTTGTTTATTTAGTGCAATGATTTCTTCTCTCGAGGTGGCATATCATTCTTAGACTTAGGCATTACTTCTTCTTAAGACCTAGATACATATTTAAGTTTTATCTGTCACCAATAAGGTTCCGCAATAAAGCTCCTCATTTTGCGGAAATATAATTACTTTGGATTGAAAGCATATGGTGATCTGTGTTTTAAACTCTAGACTCATAGAGACTTTACCCAGCTTAACCGTCTTTATGGCAATTTATACACAGTAGTCCACCTTGTCCAACTATCCAATGGAATCAGAATGTTACTTGTTGGATTATCTAGGTCACCTGCTAGTCAACACGATCAATAAACCATTGGCAATGTCCAATTAACTAGTTAAGCCCCAAAGCGTATCCTAGACACAGACTTAGAAGGACAATATTTGTGTAACTATTACTCAAAAAGTAATAAATCACCTATATGAGAGAGTTATCCCAGACTCTAGATCCGCTGGGGGGTATCCGCTTCACAGATCCATGAATGATAGGTCACAGTACAAGAGCCGCGTAAACAAGTAATAAATTGATTAAACATAAACAATCACCAAACCGAATTAAAAACAACCACCCAAGAAATCGAGATAACAAATACCAAACATTCAGATCTTCATAATAATGGCTAATACCTGAAGGTATTAGCCTTCAAACGTCATAATAAATACAAGAGTAATTACTTAGCCAAGGTAAACTAACCGAGTTAACGAATGATACCAAAAACTGAATGATTACTAAAGTATATGGAATTACACGTTGTCTCCTATGGAATTGATAGCTTTGCTCGACCTCTTCTGCTCTTTTTTTCCTTTGAAAATCAACTTTTGTGGTTTAGGTATCGAGAATATGATTTAGCACACTTAAAAATTATTTTTTTTGAGTTTTCTATTTATAAGGTCTGGAAGTCGGTTGAATACGGCGTATCCAAGGAGTTGGATATGGTGTATTGGGGGTTTCTTGGAGTAGGGACCATGCTTGATATCTTCCAGAATATTATTATATCCATATCTTGAATACGGCGTATTGAGTCTTTCTGGATACGGCGTATTGAGCTTCATTCCTTTTGTGGTCTTTAGTGAGTGCAGGCACGGATACGCCGTATCTTCTTGATGGATACGACGTATTGGTCTTCAGGACAGTAATCTTCAAAATATCTTCATTTAAGCTCCAGAATGCACGCCTTTTGCTAAATTTTCACCAATTTCACCCATAATTACTGCAATTCTAAATACAAACTATTAAGTAACAGTTCCTGCAATTAATTATACAAAATGGTGCAATATCCACGAGATAAAAAGAAGCCTATACATTAGGTACAATTGATGTCATCTAATACCCCCCACTGATCACTGTCCCAAGTAGACCTTATAGAAGTCTAACAAAAATGTATCCTCTCTGGTAATTTTCCTTTAAAAGCAATTTATTGAGTTAATTACAAGACACAACTAAACACCACTCAACGAAAGTAGGAAAATGAAAACTCTCAAATCACTCAAACTTAATCTATGTGTAATATGTAACTAAATTCCGTTAATTGCCTCGGTCCGTGATGAGTATTCGTATCATAAGCTTGCACAGGATACACATCCTCCACCGCTAAAGCTAAGAGTAACAAGTTATAAAGGTAAATAAAAGTTTTTTGAAATAAGAAAGGCGTAGTAACGTTTATTAATCTAACTAATCTTTCATCAATACCAATGTTCCAGGAGGGCGACAAAGACCACACATACACACCCGAATCCATGGGATATACACATGTGACTGCTCATTCCAACCTTAAAAAAGCTAAAGATTTGGACTAGTAGAGTAAATTAGGTAGAACCTCTAACTTTCACCAAATTCATAACCAACGAGGCAGCTGAGACATGCAAAACACACCCAAATCCATACGGATAGACATACACGCTCGATCAACAATCCCCTTTGAAAGTTAAAAACTAGACGCTAATCATTAGTGAGAGAAAGTCAATTGGTGATAAATACAATCAAGAAACAAATAGATTGGAGACTTAAGATCCAGAGTTGCTAGACACTTATTTTCCTGTTCCGTTACCTATGATAAAGACACAACTAGTTTGACAACCGCATATCAATAGATCAAAAACCACAACCTAACTTGGCGTTCCCGTTTTTTGTTACAAACATCACTTCCTCATCAACCCAAAACTTTACATACTCTAGTAAAGTGGTAATTGGGCGATATCTTTCACACTTTGAACAAAACTCAACATCGATGATTTTCTTAGAATGTATCAATGAATAATTGATCCTTCGTGTAATTCCTTCGTGTAATTCCTTCAGTAATGCTCTTTGTGAAACGATTATCATCAAGCTTTCTCTCTCTTTTTGTATTTTTCTCATTTATTTGATTTTTATGCTAACTATACTTCAAATCTCAGTGTAGTTTCACCATCTTCTCGATCATAATAATTCCGGATAATTTCCTTCGGATAAGTTCTATCATTCTTTGAATTCACCAATAATTAATACGTAGTATAAAATCCAGAGTTTTGACCTAATATAACATTCCCATTCTTGGCAATGTGTAAATTTATCCAACCGCACCAAAGATAGAAAGTTGACACAGAGACTCGGGTAAATACAAACTTTAACACTTTAAGCAACTAGCAACTGTAAATTTAATCTTAACTAACATGGTAGGTTAAGGTTTAAAGGGTGTAACAAAACAAATAGTTTTGGTGTAAATTCTTAAAGTATTTGGGCTCTACGAGATTGTACTAGGGGTAATCTTACTCTAAAAATGAGAGTAAAACAAAGGGTTTAAATGGAGGTAAACAACTGTGTTAGTTAGTTAATAACAACATGTAGTAGGCGATTTTGATGTGTTGATCCTAAGATTTTACCAATTTAAACAAGTTACGACCATCTAAAATCCATAGTACTTATTTTGCGGTCCTCGAATAATATAACAAGCCATGTTCCAAAAGTCTACAACATCACAGCACACTATATTTTTGTGAATTTAGGTAAACATTTGGAAACAGAAAGGTTAAATCCTCACAATATCTATCAAGGGTTATTGTGTGCGGGTTTTGTAACATGTAATTTCACAAAAGTATGCTTGAAAATTTTTAAATTTGAGCATAAGTTAAGCATTTTAGTGTGAAAATTAGGACAAGTAAACATTCTAATTCCATCCCCCCACTTGAATTATACAACGTCCTCGTTGTATATATAAAACATTAAATACTGGAATAAAAAGAATTAGAATGAGAAACTCCCCTAAGATTTGCTCGGTAGATTCTCCATGTTGCGTTTATGAGTAAGAATTCGTGTTGAACAGCCGCCTTCAGGTTTCAAGACTCTAACACTTCAAAATTTCCAGACTGAAATTCTCCATCAATATTCGTCGATTAATTTTTCATTTCGAGGTCCTGTTGTAAATTCTCAAGACAACAAATGCCATTCCTATCTTGGTACCTACGAGGTTAATTAAATAAGAACTAAACAAACTATGTACGGGTCAACTAAGATAACGGCTGTAGTCAGTTACCTGAATACGACGTATTCGCAGTTCTGACAATAATGTTTATTAAAGTGTATGAAAAAGAAAGACTGATAACGTCCAGACATTCAATACGCCATATCCATGGCTTTGGATACGCCGTATTCACATATGGGAAAGACAGACTCGATAACAAAATTTAAATAACAATCCGAGTTGTCTCCCAAGAAGCACTTTTGTTTACAGCGAAAGTCTTTAATTAGAACTTTTTCTTCTCTTCCTTTTCACTCAGCTCTGTCCACGTCCATCCCTCCGTCCATTGTTGATTTCAAACCTAGATCGCCTTCCTTAGGTCGTCTAAGGTTTTTAAATTACCTTGATAAATCCAAATAACTTGTTCTAGAAAACTTTGTATGTATAATTAAAGTGTAAGTGCGAATCTCCACCTTACTACCTCTAGAAGTATTATGGGAATAAAACAGTAATCGTGAACAAAAAAAAAGATTATAACCAAGAACGCTCCAATTATTTTTAGATCAATAATACAGTACATCTTCACGTAGTACTAGGTTTACAACCTTAAATCTTTTCTTTAAATCGGCTTTTGGACTAACTATGAAGACATATAAATGCAAAAACCTTAAATCCCAACTAATGCTTTAGAGCCTCCTTTATAGACTAAGGAGTCCTAGAGTCGGCTTACAATACAATCCTAAGATATCTTAAATCTTTTCTAAACATAAACGAAATCATTTTAAATAAATACATTATGTATAGTCTTGTAAATAAATATCTCAAGTACTGTTCTTCACAAGTACTCTTGTTCTCGTTAAACAATCTTAACTCTTATAATTCGTCTTTATCCTCATTGACCGTAAAGAAATGTCGTCAAGCAGTTGTAATCCATTCACCAGAGCACTTAAAAAACATAAGCATTATAATATTAGTACCTTAGCATTAACCTAATATATACTCACAGAAGTAACTTTACTATGAGTCCTTAACATTACTACTGACAACACAGCACTAACTACTTGATAGCTTATATTTTAGTCTTCAATATTGATCCAGTCCTTAACTTCACTAAACAGCATAACTTTATGCATCAGTATCAAAATTATACTAACATTAATAACTAAGCAGTGTGTAACATTATACTACCAGTAACTACACCACTTAGCAAAATTTCCATTTTGTACCGAGCAAATAGTAACTTCTAAGAATCCATGAAGTCTTTTAAGTCCCAACAATCCTCCCCTAAACTTGATGTTCATCTTCTGAATCTTCAAGTTTCTTCTTTAAAAGTATTCATCATACTCAGGAAGATGCATTCAAACTTTTCATTGATATTTTTGCTGCTTTACCATAAGCTTTAGCTGCTGATAGCATATCTCATTTTGATAATCAGTTTAAAGTTTCTTGTTTAGCATATTGGTAATGGTTATTGATGTGAAGGGATATCTCTTTTCAACTAACATAAAAATGTAGACATTATCAAATATTACAAAGTGAACTCGAGATGAATCAATCAACTTCCAAATAGTCACCCTGTATCCTTGTAAAATTCTCCATACATCACTTCTACATGAATCTTTTGTCTGTTCAAACATGACTTTTCAAAACCTCCCTACGCCACTCCATTCAATAGCAACTTCAGACTTTATATCACTATACTTTTCTTCAATCATCTTACAACAACATGCCCTATTCATCACAAGCATACTAAAAAGACTATTAAGACATGTGGAATTCATGAAGGAATCCATATTTATGACATAACCCATGAATAAAAGTTAAACATTGTGATCCAAGATCATGAACTTTCTCTTAAACATTTCTTCAAAGGTGAAGCACTCATCATCAGATTTTCAATATGCTTTACCTGCAGATAATAGTACCAGATCCAGAAAAATACAGAGACAAGTATTTCTTATTGACAGCATTGAAGTATGACGAATGTCTTAATCAAGCTGTCTTAAGTAGAACTACAGTTTTACTTATACTTAGCACACTAATTGGAGAAGAACATACATTATTAATTCCTTTACAAAACTTTTTACAAAATATAGACGGAAATAGACCACTTAAGTATTAAGCATCCAATACCTAAACCAAGTACTAAACCTTCAGCATCAAAAACCTTTTGTAGAAGATCTGCAACATTTATATCATGGAATTTTTTTTACCATTTGTATTAAATTTGTAGTATTGCAATCGCGATAGAAAACTGGAAATGCTAATCCTATAAGGTTTTGTTTAGAATGGTTGACCATGATTTTCAATATGTAAAAGACTGTTATTGTCAATATGTAATTACAGTGGTTTATGAAATTGTACCTAGAATCCAAGTAATAGTGAGGTTTTGAATCCAAGTACTTGTCCATTTAGCAACTACATTCAGCACACAAATTCAGCTTCAAGTTGTAAATTGGTATCCACAGTTTGGCTTTCTTACACTGCCAAAATATCAACATGTTTTCCTAAAAACTGACAAACTCGCTAATTGTAGACTTCCTATCTGATTTCCCTCCAGCATAGTCACTATTCAGTGTAAAATGAGAATCGCTAGAATACCAAAGGCCTACAAGTTATGCTTTGCCTTTCAAGTATCATAAAAATTCTCTTGACTCTAAGAAGATGTGAGTGTCTTAGAGTAACTTGAAACGTAGCACATGCACATACTGCAAACATGATATCTAGCCTAGATGCAGTGAGATACATCAAAGACCCAATCATAGATCTATAGAGATGTACATCAACATCATCAGCATCTCTATCTTTGACCAAAGGTTTTTTCCAAATCAACAGGAGTTGAAGCAGACTTCACATCAGAGTAGTTGAATTTCTTCAAAATCTCAGCTACATATTTATCCTGACTGATAAATATTCCATCTTCCTTCTGTTATACTTGTAACTATAAAAGAAAAGTATGTTTTTCTCCCATAGAACTCATCTAAAAGTTAACTGCAAGAGCTTCTAAACTAGAACATAACACCTTGTTTGTAAGAGCCAGAATATAAAATCCTCACAAGACTTGTACAAGCAAAATATATCCTTTTTGCTTCTTGATAAATAATGTCTGATCTATCTTGCCTCTTTAAAACCCATTACCCAACATATAGTTAGCCAAAGTTTCATACCATGGTCTTGGTGCTTGATGTAAACCATAAAGTGCCTTGACCACCTTGTAAACTTTGTCTGGATGGTCAGGATCTTTAAATCCTGGTGGTTGAGTAACATAGATATCTATTCTCCCCCTCAAATATTCCAATATAAAAAAGCACTCTTTACATCCATTTGATATACCAAAAAACCCATAAAAGAATCATAGGCCAAAAACAATCTTATTGCCTCAATTCTTGCCATAGGAGCAAATACTTCTTCATAATCAATACCTTCTTCTTGTCTATGACCCTGTGCAACAAACCTTGCGTTGTTCCTAATCACAATGCCCCTTTCATCTTTCTTATTTTTGAAGACCCATTTTGTTCCAATGGCCCTCTTTCCAATAGGCAAATCCACAAGTATCCAAACCTGTTAGAGTTTAAATTGCAGAAGTTCTTCCTGCATTACTTCCACCCAAGATGAACCAGATAGAGCTTTAGCAATGCTTGTAGGTTTAATCTGTGATAAGAAACAAGCATATAAATAAGTATTCAGGGTTTGATGTGTTTTCTGTTCATATACAACATTGAGAAACCCTTGTTCAGAAGTAGGTTTTGTCATTCTTCTTGTCTGAACAGGTGACTTCACATCACCAATCACATTTTTAGTTGGGGGATCCTTATGAATTCTTGTATTGGGAGTGGTTGGAACTGTATAGGAATTTGTGATGTTCTCCAAATCAACTTCTAGTTCATCTTCATTACAGAAGAAGTCAACATGAGTGGCTTCAAGTGTTTGACTAGCTCCCATTGTGAACATGTCTTTAGGGCTATCTTGATCATATGAACTAGCAGTATTAACTGATGGATCAACAATCTTAAGTTTATCAAATAACTTCTTAGGACTTGCCCCTATCGATATCAGTCTTATCTTTTGCATCATCTTATTATCTAGACCATCCCCATCTTGCTTTTTGATCATCAACTACAAATTTTGGTTCACCATTATAAACACATGGTAAGGTGAATCAAAGTATGAAGGGCATCTTTTTTCAAATTGGCATCACAAATGTATCTTGACTGATTTCTTCTGATGTACCTGCATTAAGTTCTCCTTGTGTACCTGCAGATTCATTAATGATTTGATACCTGCAACAACTGGTACATAATTCATAGATTGGGTTAGAGAATCAATGTCAAACAGCCACTTTGGACCATTCCCTTCTATCATAGGCTTATTCTCTAAAAAACTAATATGCAACTTTTTCTTCTACCCCCTGGTTCTAGTGTTGTAAACCCTAAATGGTGTTTACTAACCAAGAATATACAATAAAGAAACCATCATCACTTTTGCCAACAAACTTGCCTAAAACTGTCCTAAAGTAATTAAGAATAAGTAACATGACATCCAAATGGTTTCATAAGCTTAGAGCAAGTTTAAAACCTCTAAAATCTCATAAGGGTGTCCATTGTTTATTAGGCTTTGACTACTAAAAACAATTCAGTACATAGCAAGTAGTAATAACAGCTGCAACCCAAAATGTGGTAGGTAACTTAGAGTCAGCTAACATTTTCAAGCAGCCTAATAAGTGTCCTATTCCTCCTCTCCAACCGACACTATTTGGTTGAGTATCCCTGACTACACCATATTCTCTTCTTATACTTTTTCTCTACAAAATCATCCATAACTTTGTTCTTAAACTCCTGTTCCAATATGGCTTCTGAATTATATTCACTTTTCTTATCCACTAGGTTTTTCTATTTCTTTGATAAAGCCTCTTAATGATCTCGACTAGTTTTATCCTTAGTTTTATTAAAAAAAAAACCATTAAACCTGCTCTATAATCATCAAAGTGACTACTAAAGCAATACCTCTTAAGCATTAAACTACTCATAAAAGTTGGACCAAACAGATCATATGAAGCATAAACAAATGCTTATAATTGGATTCAGAACTTTAGAACTTACAAGAAGCTCTTATTTGCTTCTCTTTAAGACAAAGCACCACAGTTTGGTCATTTTCAAATGTTTTGTAGGCAATCCCTTACAAGATTATCCTTAATCAACTTGTTTAAGTTCTTAAAATTAATGTACCAAGCCTCCTATTCCAAAGCATTGATTCATCTGAAGTATGCCTTTGCAACAAGACAAGTTAAAGTCTCTAAAGGAACAATGTTTCTTTATATCCAAACTGTACATGTGTCCTTTCTAGGGAATTTTAAGAAGTAATATGACTTTTCATCAGGCAACTTAAAATTAGGAGATAAGACAAGACATTCAGTGTTAGTAAAAAGGACATAGTTCTTTTTGTCACACATCTGTGAGACACTAAAAAGATTGAATTTTAACTCATTGACAAAGTATACATCTTCAAAATCAAGACTAATTAGTTCTAAGTTTCCATTATTAGAAAATTCACCACCAGGTGGCTCCTCCTCCAAATGTAAAACATAACCTTTATCAAATTCCCTTGAAACTGAGAGATAAGCTGAATGTACCCCCAATCATGTGCCTTAAGCATCCACTATCAACAAATCATGTATCATCTTGTTCCCTGCACATAAAAATAAGGAAATTATGATTCCTTTGAGGTACCCAAGCCATCACTGACTTGGATCTGCCTCGTGCATCAATGTAGTTGTGTCTTTTAAAAGCAAGTGATGCATCATTCGTTATTGGGGGTAGGTCTCCAAACCCACAAATGCTGAGTTCTTAACAGCATTTACCCCTTTTTGCCCTAACAGCATTAAACTACTGTAGAATTTGCCTAGCAATTTTAAAAACATTTTTAGAGCCATAGCAGTAATAACTGCTTGTGGCCTAGTAGTATTAACAGCTTTTTTGCCATTTGTTAGATAATGCTGTTTTAAGATTGTAAAAGGGTCTTCTTACAGTTGATTGTGCATTTTTTTGGAAAACGTGACATTTATATTAGCACTAAAAACTATAGATTTTGGGATGTGCAGTATTAACGTCCTGCAGTATCAATATTTTATAGCTAGATTTTTCATTAAAACTGCTCTGGAACCCATGTTCCTTTGAGCATAGGGCGAGTCCTATTGGTAGTCTAGTTGTTAGTTCACCTGTTATAATTACTGCCCATATAAACCATCCTTATCCCTTAATGTATTATTCACTGAGCATGTACATGATTAAAACTCCCACAAATAAAGCAAGCTTTGTTATACATCACAAAATCACTTCCTAGTTGATTGGACTTCTGCCCATTCCAATTCCTTTGATTCCCTCTAGTTTTATGATCTATATATCTCGCCTAACCGTTAACTGACTTTTAAACTGGTTTTTTCCATGATTTTTAGGATTTTTGACATACTCTCCTTTTACAACAGTAAAAACCAGTTTCTTTATCAACATTAAGTGAAGACTCAACAAAGCTTACATATAACTTTTGACACTTGTTTCTTTACGAAACAAGAGTTATTAAAAAGTTTCCTCTAGAAATCAATCTGATTTCCATTACCACAACCCAACATTTGACTCTTTCTTACTATCCTTAGAACCAAAACCTTTGAATTCATCAAGACCAGAATAAGACAAATCAAGCTTGTTAGGTCTATTATAGATTAAAGGATGAAGTGGAGGTACTGCACTATATCCCAAACCTTTTTTACCTTTTGCAGTTATCTGACTCCCTAACAACTTGTCTAGGTATTTTGAGGCTTTATCAAATTTATCAATTTTAAATTCAATACCCTCTTTTTCTTGCTTAACCTTTTCAAACTCACTTTTAAGCATATTTGTTTCATAGTCTTTGCAAGCTACATCTCTTTTAAGAACTGTAACTTCTTTACTAAATAGAACCTTATTCTTTCTATATGTGATAAGTTGTTCTCTACAAGTTGCTAACCTCTTTTTTTATAAGTAGCTTGCTGTAAATTCAGTTTGATTAGCTTTATCAATCAAATCATCACACTGTTTCTTAAGAGTTATCATAGTTGTTTCAAACAAGTTTTAGAGCAAGTTTTATCAGTGGGTATACCTCTAAGTCTGACAAAACGTCATTATTTAGGAGTCCATGTTTTGTCTGATCCTATTCTTCTACCATGTCATTCCCTAGTCCAAAACCAACACCATATATAGCCAACATTACCTTTGAAGATGTGTCTTCATTGTTTCCTTGCTTCCTATTGTGGGCTTGATTTCTGACTGACCTTCATTGCTTCTTGTCCTACACTCCCCCTGGCAAAGTGTCCTAACTTAAGACATTTGAAACACTCTACCTTGGATTTATTATAACCCAGCAATATCATTACATTAGCATAATGAAAATTTCTTGCCTGTCCACTGATAGTACCCCTTTTTGCCCTCATACTTAGCAGAGAGAGCTGCCATTTCAAATCTATTGCTTCTAGATCATCTTCATGAATTTTCTCTAAGTCTTGTTGTAGGAGATTAGAACCATTAGGATTCTCAACCATGAAAGCATACACAACATTATCACTGAAGCTAGCATACTAAAACATTGAGGATAGCAAGCATAACATCAGGGGCTATAGTACTAACTTCATATGCAAGCATAAGTAGTATTAACATGATAGTATTGCTAGGCTTGGGAGCAGTCATAAGGCCAGTTTGGGCACCACTACTTGCACCATAATTTCTTTACCTTTTGTTCAAATAATTTTGAAGTTGTTGTACAAATCCATCAATGTTTCATAGGTCAATTTTTAGGCCTGTTCATCCCATACTACTATCATGAGGTTTCCACTCCAGGGAGCAAGCTGCTCAAATTTTTTTTTGAATTTAAGTCTTCTTGAGCGATGACCACACCCAAAAATTCAAGCCTACTAAAAATCTTCTGGAGCCTGATGAAAATAGAGTCAAGAGACTATGTGCTTGATGCACTGAAATTCTCATATTATTGCTTCAAAAGTGTCTTTTGAGTTTTCTTTGTAGCTTCATTACCTCCAAATCGTGTTTCAATGGCAAACATTGTTTTAGCATCAGGGTACTGACTGAATGTGAGTTGATGTTTATTGGGAAGAGCCATGAGTAGCAAGCTTCTAGCCTTCACATCATTCTTCTTATTGGTCTTTTCTTCAGCAGTTACAAGTACATACATCTTCATAACTAAAGTACCATTCTCTTGTGCTGTTTGTGGTACAGACACCCACTTGGGTAACCATTCTCTATGACTCCAATAGAGCATAGTCTTGAATCTGGAAGTACTTACCTCTCTTCGCTTAATTCTTATCACCCACGCCTCATACTCACCAGTTTGAGTATGGGTAGCATAGCAGAAGTATTACTATTTGTTAGATTATAACACTATGTCTTCTAGATCAAAGTTTCATCAAAGCAAGCTCTGAACCACTTGTTGATACCAAATCCTTAATCGATTCTTAGTTGTCTAAGGTTACATTACCTTGGAAAAATCCAAAATTAACTTGTGTAGAAAACTTGTATGTATACTACAGGTGTATGCGAATCTACACCTTAATACCTAGAAGTATTATGAATAACAACAGGTAATCGAGGAATGAACTAAGATAAAACCAAATGCTCTTAATAGTATGCGATCAATAATACAAGTACTCTTTTACCAGTATTAGGGTTTACAACCTTGATAGCTGTTTCCTAAATTGACTAGAACAACTAATAAACTTGTGTTCTCATCTAATGCCCTAAGAGCCTCCTTTTATAGACTAAGGAGTCCTATCGGCTTAACAATACATTCCTTAGATATCATAATCTTTTCTAAAGATAACGTAATCTCTTAAAACAAATTAATTTATACATATCTTATACAAAAA
Source organism: Tanacetum coccineum (assembly GCA_026074375.1). NCBI lineage: Eukaryota > Viridiplantae > Streptophyta > Magnoliopsida > Asterales > Asteraceae > Tanacetum > Tanacetum coccineum. Next base: position 13,016 of record BQNB010006223.1, on the reverse strand, counting down.
ATCTTCCAATACTTATCTTCATAAGTATTATAGTTCCCAAACAATCTTTATCTCTTTAAACCTGTCTTAACTCCTCTTGACAGTAGTAAGTCTTCAAGCTTTGCAATTACAGCATTAAACCATTTGTACCATGAAGCACTAATAAAAATTAAGCAGTATTAACATTCGTACTACAATACTAAATATTTACTCACCTATAACATAGTACTATCATTCTTAACATTACTACTAGCAGCACTATCTACTTAGCTTATATTCAGTCTTCAACCTCTGAGTAGTGTTAACTTCAACTAACAGCAGAAACTTTATGCTATATAGTAAATTAACACTAACAGTAGCAACTAGCAGTGGTAACTTTATCTACTAGTACTAACAATACTTAGCATAATTTCTATTATGTACCTGAGCAGTCATAACTCTAAGAATCCTTGATGTCTTTTAAGTCCCAACACCCTTCTAAGACCTTACATAGCATTCTCGCCCCATATCCTACTGGTTTCTAAAATCCAATCACCATCAACCAAAACAAACCAGAAGAAACATTGACACATGCAACAACTAGTTTGATTCAAAATACAAGCACAAACCAGGGATTGAGAACCGATGACCCCCCCCTCCCACCCCCGTCATGTTAAAAACTACTTAAGTTATCATTGATACCATGCAAGCTGATGGAGTCCACAGGGATACAACTAGTTAAGATTCTTCCACTTCTCTCTTCCAAGGGAAAAGTGGCGAGAATGGCTAGACAGAATATACCCCCCCACTCAAGCACAACATGGGATCAAGCCCTTAACTGATTCCGTGGACCATTTCTTTCAGTAGTGACGTACCTAGCCCTTAGAGATCTAATCCTATCCTCCAAATCAAACAAGGGGACAACAAACCTACAAAAATTGCCAGGATCCATTTCCAGACTTAAATCAAATGGGTGCCCTCATCATGGGATATAAATATGGCCATTCTCTGGTGTCAAAATCTTTCACACAACAATTTCTCAGATCGATTGCAAGAAGCTCGATCCAATTAACCCAATTCCACTTCAGCACCCCTAACTAAAGAAGAAGGATGGAATAAAATAGAAGAATACGTCCAGTACCAAGACGATCTTTGGGATGAACCATCACCCTCCATGAACGTCTCTTCCATCTCAGAAGCAATGCAACCTTCACTCCGGAGCGTTTAAAAAGGGTCTGTAAGCAAATCTCTTTCCTCGAAGCACCTGACTCAAGAGGTTTGGGGTTTCAAAAACCCTTACCCTGATATGCGATTATTGTGGAGGATCCCATTAGAGGGCGATGAATGTGAGCAAGTAACACCATCCGAGAAGTATGCTTGTTCTGGAGAGAATCTACAATGATCCTTCCCTTTTAAAATACTATTAGAATGACGATACCTCACCATAGGGAAAACAGCAAACGCAAGGAAAAGGTGAGAGGATGACCCCCCTAATGAAAATTGTTTGAATAATTTAAAGACGAGCTCAGCAAACTTCATGCTTGAAAAATAATCTCACCAAAAGGTTATATGAGATAGCTTGTCCCACATTGTAATGGAATTTATTTAAAAATACCCCTAATTTCTCTCAGCAATCGACAACAGCAAAACTCCATGAACTGAAGCACCAACTTTTGCCATAACTACTAGATTAAGAATCACACCAGTAAGACTCCACCATTTCCAGCCTCGGCCACTACCGTCACATGACAACTTCAACCAAGGTGGAAATCGGAAAAAGAAAGCCTAGAGGTGCGCAGAACCAAGCTTACATAGGAACCCCGCACCCTCGGCATCATCTTATTAGACACCAACCTTCCAAAACATCTAATCCTCTTTCCGTCCAGATTAAAGAAGTAGAAAAAGGATGACGAGGACGAGCGGCTCCTCTTAATCTTTAAGCAAATTCATATCAATCTTCCATTCTTGAAGCTATGATTCACATGCCAAAGGGAGCCAAAGTTTTGAAAGATCTACTTTCGCATAAGGAGAAGCTTGAGAAAGCGGCCTCCTCAGTTAAACTTAGTGAGGAGTGTTCCACTATTATTCAAAGGAATTTTCCCCAAAAAGAAGGAGACCCAGGTAGCTTCACACTGCCATGTCTCATAGGACCCCTGGCAGTAAAAAACGCCCTGGCTGATTTAGGAGCAAGTATAAATCTCATGCCACATTCTCTTTTCCGACGATTAGGGATTTCTAAACTTAAAACCGGCACCTCAAATGAGTACTCTAGCCGCCGATCGGTCTATCAAATACCCCATCAGGAGTCTGCGAGAATCTATTGGTAAAAGTTAGCAAATTCATCTTCCCAGTCGATTTTGTAGTTTTAGAGATGGACGAAGACGAGTTAGTCCCGATCATTTTGGGACGGCCCTTCCTCGCCACGGCAAGAGCTGTGATCGACGTACACGAGGGAAAATTAAGTTTAAGGGCAAATTGAAACCATCAACCTTGTAACATTGGAAATGCTATGAAATCCAAACACTCCCCGATATTACCCGTATTGCCCCGATCACAACTTCAACCGTTAAGCTGGTCCAGAATAATGGGCCCGACACAATAAATCATGATGGAAATTGACTGATGAAAAAAAGGGGAGAAATCTAATAAAGCACGTCGCTTTCTCCTTTCCTAACTCCGAGGACATAGCCGGTGGAACCATGGTATGCGTTTAAATAACACATACCTTTCACCATTAAAATCGACTTAAATGAACCCAAAACGTACCAAAAAATACATTGTAATTTGTATGTTTTTCACTTATTTATGCAGGAAACGGAATAATCCATAAAAAGGACGAAAAATCAAGCCAAAAATGACAAAACCGAGCACGGAATGGAAAAGCGTAAAAAAGTCAAAGTCAAAGTCAACCCTAACAAAGTCAAAGCCAAAAAGTCATCAAGTCAAAGAAAATACAACTTTAGGGACCAAATTTGCCAAATCCCAAAGTTGTATAACAAGGATAAATACTACAAGGACTGAAGTTGTAATTAATGCATACATATCTTTAGGGGCATTTCTGCCAAAAAACCCCTAAAGGTTTATAACAAACAAAAAAGGACCATGCATGTAATAGGCCCTTATTAACTTAGGGGGGCTAATTCGCTAATTCCCTTTAACTGTGTACTAAAGGACAATTGTGCAAATTACGCCATATAACAGAGGGACACATTTTGCCAAATCCCCAAACTTACCCTAACAACTCAAACACCCCTGTTATAACCATTTTTCCTGCCATAAACTAACCAACCTCCACTGTTCACGCTTCCCTATCCCCCCTCCCCGACCACTGTTCACCCCTAGCCAAAAACTCATTAAAACTCTCCCCCACCTCACAAACCAACAAGAACAAGCTGGCAATTCCTTGTATCCTTATTGGCTAAAAGAAATCAAGAGACATGATGAAAGAACTTGGGGACAAAGGCAATTTGACGGCTATATTAACTTAGGGCTCACACTCATACAACAAACACACTTGTGTTTCTGTCTCAGCAAAGAAACACATCCAGAAGAGGACAAAAAGACCAAAGAGAAGACAAGTCCTAGCTCATTTCTATATATATGACTCTTTGTAAGCCTATAAGAGGCATCTAGCTTTTACTTTTTGCTTAAACTTGTGTTAATTAGCTAATTGTAATTTCTTGTAATGTCTTTTTGAAGTAATGAATTCAATTTGATTTCCCTTCAAATCCGTTTTTCAAAATTTTAAGTTTCTTTAAGTTTACAAGTCATTCTCAATAATCTCTTAAGCTTATAGGAACTGTTTTGAAACTATGTCAAAGGTTTTAAAAAGGTTTTTTGTGAAGTACTGTTACAATTCAAAGAAGATTTGGAATTTTGAGCTAATTGGAATGATAAGCTGAAAATGGAGGAGCTTATGGGTTACTTAGATTTGGTATTTATAAAGCATGGTAGTTTTAAAGCATAATAGGCTGGATCCACCCTTGCTTATGCAAAGGGTTCTTGTAGTTCACAATTTTTCAATTTTTGCATATTAACTGTAGCTAAGCTTATCTTGATTATTTCCTTACTTTAATTGCTTATTTATGCTGTTAGATGTTTACTTGTCACTTATGCTCTTTTCCAAAATCGTTTTGCTTAAATCACAAGAGTCGCTTAAAATAACTTGATTTTAGGAAAATTTAAGGGGGTGTTTGGAACAAGGGAGTAAAACGGGTAAAAAATGTTTAAAAAGCATTTGGGTCAGTTTGGTTTACTTTCATAAGCTTTATTAAGTTTGTTTTAATCTTATTTTTAAAGCCTTTAAGTCTTAAAAGGTGATTTAAAGTTTTTCTAAAAACTCTATGAAACTGTTAAGTGACAAACAGTTTCATAAGTTGTCTTTTGGATTAGTTCTTTTTACAGTCTTTTGAAACTTGATTTAAGTTGTTTTCCAGTGACAAAATTAGAGTATGTGAATCCTTTTGATTCCCTAGTTCTTTTCTAAAATCTATCTGCAAAAAACTCATTTAGTCAATTTCTTTAGTTTTCAAACCTCTCTTTTCATTCCTAGATATTAGATCTTAAATCTTGTTTCTAGCTTCTAATTTTTGGTACACAAGCTCATTTGGAGCTTGTGTCCATCTGTTTTTAGCTAACTTTTCATTTTAAGCTTATTTGGTGGCTTATTTATAAGCCTACTTTTTGTCCCTTTAAAACTGTCAACAAGGTGCCCTGGTGCAAAAGCCCAAAGTTGACATCCACATACCGCGCTGTTATCCTGCTTATTTGTAGTAAAACCTTAGTATTTTTTTTTTCTTTTCTAGAAAGCCCATAAGCTTTTCTTTAAGGCTTTATAAGCATTAAGCCCCCTAGAATCTTTAGCTTCTATTATATTTTTTTTTTTGTTTTTTTTTTTTTTTTTTTTTTTTTATTTAAAGCCCCAAAGTGGCCCAATAGACAGTTTGCGCCTGCATTTGGACCATAGCTTATTTAGTATTTTTTTTGGCTTTTTTGTCTATTCTTATTAGCTTATCTTTGCTCTTGTAGCTTATTAGGTTAGGTTACCTTTATGCCTTAGCTTAGTTCCCATTTCCATTAGCTTATTTTGCCCCTTTAAGTAGCTAGTAGTTAAGCACTCTTTTGCCTTAGTTTAATATAGTGTAGTCCTGCCTAGTTGATTGCTTATTGTAGCTTATTTGCTTATTTTGGTTTGTCTTTGCTTATTAGGTTAGTCTAAGCTTGTTCTAGCTTATTTGGTTTTGTTTTAAGCTTATTTGAGTTTATTTGCCTCTTAGTGTAAAATTTTAAGTGTTCCAACCCTTTCTAGCTGTTCTGCCTATTTAGCTTATTGTCAGTGCTTATTTTTAATATCTTTTGCTTTTTAGGTATAACTTATTGTTAGTTTTAGCTTATCTTTCAATTTCATTAGTTTTCTAAGTGTTTATGAGCCTAACAGTTACTCTAAATATGACTTAGAGTAAATTTAGCAAACTGCCTCCTTATTCAGCTTATTTCGTGCTTATTTGTTAAGTTATAAATTTTTTGTCTTTTTTAAAGTTGCTTATTTTTAGCTTGTTAAAAAAGTTGTAAAAAAAATAGAAATAAAAACCGTTGGGATTAGGGGAGGCCCCAAGTGAGTAAGACTCGAACTTGGTACCTCAACCCCATCAACCACGTTTTATAACACACACTCACTACCGCTGTGCTACAATAGCTCATCCGGTAGTGAGTTGCACAACTTAATTTATATAGCCCTTTTAGCCCATTAAGCCCATAAGCTGTTTTCAGCTTATTTCGGCTTATTTATAAGCCCATTTTTCTAGCTCTTATTTTTCTTAGAACCTTTATAGTATAATGCACTTTCCATGAATTTTTCAGAATTTTTCATAATCGTTTGATATTTTTTATCATTTATTTTCTTTTAAACAATTTTTTAATTATAATAAATTAAATAAAAATCAAAAAAATATTTTTCTTTTTTAGAAAATTTTATTTTGTCATATTGCACTTAGGAAAAATATAAAAACTTTCGTAGGGTCATTTTTGCAAAATTTTACTTTTTAAAGATCGGGTTTCGAGCCCGATTCTCGTTTTCTCGTTTTTGAACTCAATTTAACTCCGTTTTCGTTCTAGTTTTCTTTATCCTTACTTTTAGTCAATTACTTTTAGGAAAAGTAAAAAAAATCACTTTAGGATTAATATTTCAAGTTTTAGGTTTTTAGTGTGTCGTTTTAGCTTCCCGTTCTCGTTTTTAGTATAGTTTGCCTTATTTTTCCCGTAGTTTTAGAAAATCAAACCCAAATGTTTTCCATTCAAGCATTGTTATTCAAACCAACTTCTGACTTTCCAATTCACTTCTCATTGGGGATAAACGACCCGGGAAAATTCTATACTACTTCCGGTTTCATTGATTTTCTTGATAATTATCCTCATTATATATTTATAAGTATTATATTTTTATTTATATAAAAAGGGGTTAACTAATCAACGAACCACCTTTCTTTTGACAGTTGAAACATTCTACCTTGGACTTGTCAAACCCAATTATTTCTTTGTTGGTCATGCCTAGCTTCCTTCCAGTATTCTTCAGGAATCTTTTTGCTCTCATAGTTAGCATAGCAATGTTCCACCTCAAGTCCATCTCTTTTAGATCATCAAGATCGATTTGTTAAAGATCTTCATTATCAAGCTATAGAATACTTGGTTGGCTAGCAAAGAAGGAATAAATCATTGCATTACTTAAATTTTCAACAGATTTTGAGCTATCAGCAGCACCCTGAGTGCTAGCAGTATTAACACCCTGAGCAATATTAACTGCTCTAGATGCATTGTTAGTGCTTCCAGAGGACAGAAAGGCTACATTGTGTGAGTTAGTAGTTGAGTTAGATGTCCCCTTGACCTCTGATTCATAGGCCTTCAGATTGTTGAAGAGGCCATCCAAACTTAATGTCTCAATCTCTGGTTTGTTCCTCCACACAATTGTATGCATAGTCTATTCTTGTGACAAACTTCTCAAGAACTTCTTATTAATGTCTTCTTGAGAGATAACTTCACTATGAATCTCAACAAGGTTTTTAGCCATCTCAAGTCCATGCCACTCCATGCATAGACGTTTTACACAATTACCTGAGATAAACCATAGCATAAACAGGTCAACACAAAGGTTAGTGAAATACTTAGGTTTGAAATGTAATAGTTGAATACAAGTTCAGTAGTAATGGAAATATTTGCTTTACAGGTACAATTATCATGGAAAACATTTATGGAAAACAGTATTATCATGGAGAATAGTTGAATGCAAGTTTAATGGTAAGTGGGTTACATTGTTTATAACCACCTGTTATAGGAATAATTGCAACGATACAAATTATCATGGAAAATGTGTAACATGTATTAATTGCAAGCTATGCTCATGACATCAATACGTAACAGGGAAAATCACCGTAGTGATATTTGGTTGAGGAACTATGTCGCTGTGAAAAGGTAACTTAAACCAAGTTTAACCATTAGTCAACTTAGTGCGTGGCTACCCTATGAATGGGTATACAAAAGTAGTCGTCACCCCAATAGATCTATTCACAATATTTTTCGCTCACGTACGAAACAGGAATGCAAGTAATTAATGATCATGATATGGAAAATAATGGCACTGGACAGCTACTTATTCACTAATATAATTCTAGATAGCAATACAGTTGGAAAAACACTTGCATTACATGGTTTATATCAGGTATCACAGGTATATAAAGTATTTTAAAAATTGAAATGTTGAGGTTATGAATTCAATTATAAGCTTTGAAAAGTAATCACAATTGTTATACGATGAACGATATGTAAACGAGTTTGCAAAAGCATGTATCCCCCTCGCGGGTTATAACATGTAAATAAGTAAATGCGAGGCTATAAACTCACCTGATAGGTAGTTGTAATAAATATTCCAAAATGAAAGCTGACGACTTTATCACAATCTTAACAGAGAAGGTCGATATAGCCAAATTGATAGTAAATAGCCACGTCACGTAACCTGAGTAAATATGTTAAGTCTTAGGAAGATTGTACTCTAGAACTTTGGTTCTAAGAGTTTAATATTGTTATGAGTTTGATTGGAATGTTTAGAAATTATTGTATCACCCTTCAGAGCCATCATAATTCAGAAGTCATTTCAGTAAACGTTTGAGAGCTAGGGCACTTTTAAATTGTAAACTCCAACAACCCCTGTCAGAACGTAATACCACGAATAGAAATCACCTTAATATGAAGCTCCCTAGTATTGTGATACGATATAATCGGTTTTAAGCGTTTTGATCAATATCTGGAAATGATAATCAAGACAGCGTTAATTAAAAGTTACATCTGTAATGTTTTTGAACATATTTTAATACATTTTTCAAATGTTACATAATATAAAGAAAAATCCCCCCCTTAAATACAATATCCCCCCCCCCCCTTCTTATTCCCCCATTCCCCCCCCCATGTCCCCCCCCCCCCCCCCCCTATGTTCGTCCCCCCCTAATTGAAAAATATAGTCCCCCCCCCCTGACCCATAAAAATATTATTATAATGTTTTTTATATATGTAAATTCCCCCCCCCCCCCCCCTGAAAATTAAATTTCCCCCCCCGATGAAAATCCCCCCTTTAATTTTATAATTTTTCATACTCGTCACCTTAAGAATGATAAATGGCAAAATACACCTTGGAGTTTGCACTTTTACGAGTTTTTGGTCCCTTCTAGTTTAAAAGATTACAAAATTAAACCCCATTAACCTATGGAAAGTGACATAAAAGACCCTTAGAGTTATACCATCGACACAATGAACATTTTCATCTGTCCTTTTTAGCTATAAGTTTCATCATAAAGTTACTATATATAACCCCCTTGCCTGATAGTAATTTACAAAAACAAGCCCAATTGCCATGCAAGCTTAGTCTAAAATTACCAAAAGACAATAGCATTTATAGCTTATTAATATAAGCTAAAATATGAAGGTTTAACATAATGAAAGTTCAGATTAATGATTCGTTAAGCTATAAATCAAAACGAGTCAAATTAGGGTTTTATAATGAAAACACGTAGGTTTTTAATTCAAATTCCTTCAAGACTTGATAAAGTGGTTATAATAACATTAGTTAAGCATGTTAGGATAGATTATAATAACATTTATCATATTAGCTCATAGAATACAAGAAAAACATGATATAGGGGTTTCGGGTGTACAGTTTGGATCAAAAATGGAAAAAGCATGAACTGATTAAAAAAAACTTTACAAAGTTATACATAGTCATATGAACCATCATAATGGTATAGGACATAAGTGTAACCTTTAGAACCTGGGTTTGGGCTTATAGCTTAGAAATGGGTCAAAATCCAGAACTTTTAGCTTTGTACGCCCAAGAAATAACTACACCAGGGCTTCTTTCTGATTTTATTTTGCATTCACTTTTTGATCTGAGTACTTCTTAGGACCTTATTGAGCAAATGGTTGCTGCTATTCTGGGTTATAGAAAGAAGAAGTAAGGATGAAATTGAAATGAAGGTATATATGGCTATTTATAGGGCGAATTCACCTTGGAGCCCAAGAAACTTAATGCCCAAGTTTAGGACAGGTGGGGGTGATGTGAGAGGAGCTAGGGACTGAGTTGGAGGAGCATGGATGAGTATGAAAGGCTAGAAGCTAAATGGAAGTGATGTGAAGTTCCTTATGGTGGCCGCGGCTAGCTATGGTTCAAAAGAGAGAGAAGTGGCCAAATTTTCTTCTACCCTAAGATGAGTATAAAGAAGCTTGTAATCTGCTGAGTGATTAACTAAGGTCATCCATAGAGGTGCGTTGTTTGCATGGAAATTTGAATTTAAAGAGTTAAAACAAGAAAAAGGGTAACCCGGTTATGTTTGAGCACGGTATATAGGGTTTTTGGTTATATTTACATGTACATTTAATTAATAATTAAAGAAAAGGATTGTAAGACTTGTATCAACATTTTAACAACACCATTTTGATTAATGGATTCGAAATCAAACGGGTTAAAATGGCAAAAATGTGTCAATTGTGCAAGAACCGAGGTCCGCGAGTTCCTTAGGGCCGAACTAGGGTTCTCCAGGCATTGGAATTTCAAGTACTTTGATGAAAATAAAGTGTAATTAATGTTTTTAAGGATTTTTACTAAGAGTTATTAACAAAATATGATTAGTGTTTCGGGTTTAAAATTGGGCAAAAATGAGTAAACGGGTTCAAAAGTTTTTAATTACAAGGGTTCAATTAGGTTTTTTAAGATTAATTCTTGAACAAATGTTTTATAATGAAGAAATGAAGATGCATGGTGATTTTTAATGTTGTAAATATGTTATTCACAACTTATTAGTATGTGTTTAGGTTTACAATGGATAAAAACAAGAAACGGGTCATGGTTTTTAGAAACTAGCTTCGGTTTTTTAGGGTTTAAGGGTTTTGAATTAGGGGTTTGAGTGGAAATAATATGGGAAGATTATGAGGTAGAATAATTAGGGTTTTATACATTGTATATGAGTGTATATCTTGTACAAAAGTGAGGTGAAGAAAATAGAATGAAAACGGAGGTAAATACGGCTATTTTGAATATCGTGCCTTAAATGACTATTACTATTAATGCTTTAAAGGCTTGTACATTGCTAGGAGGGATTTTATATTTCCAAATGAGATGTTATATAGCTTGAGCATCCCTTTAGTTATTAACCTTTCATGAAATAAGGGTTTATAGGTATACGTATAACGGTTTAAAGCCAGACTTTGATATAATGTGCCAAATGGTACATTATATGAGTAATGTACTTGTAATAATGATATTAAGATATTGACTTGACATGTTATGATGTTTTCTTGACATATATGAAGATAGGATTGCCATAGGTAGGTTGCGTGAGCTCGTTTACTTTAGAAATGTAAACTATGATATGTAATGGAATAGAATGAAACGAAATTTTATTACCGTGAAAAAGTAGTACTTAACATAGTAAGTAGATATTACATTGATGAAATACTAGAAAATTACGGGTTGTTATATAATCTATCCCATCTCTGACAGTCCATGGGTAAGCCTTGTCTAAGTTATCCCAAAGAAGAAAGGAATGACCGTAGTGAAGAATGAGAAGGATGAGCTCATCCCATAACAGACAGTCATCGGATGGTGTGTGTGTATCGTCTATCGTAAG
>BQNB010006222.1:27453-98473 GCA_026074375.1 Tanacetum coccineum | reverse complement strand
AAGCTCTAATTTAGTCTAAAGTTTAGTTTTAATAAGTTTTAAACTAGTTTTATTAAGTTTTCAAGATAGTTTAATCAAATTTCAAATATGTTAGCATAAAGGGTCCTAAAACGGCTTATTTAATTAAAGTCCTAATTGAGTTGTGTTATTTGTGCTCAAGTTGATTTCTAGTGCATAACTTGCATCTATGTTGAGTCATAAAGCTTTGAAAAATCTTTGTGAGTCTTTTGATGAAAAACAGTCAAGCATTGAAATGTTCAAAAAGGTCCTTAATGTGCAGACCACCATTTGAGGTTACATCCTAGTCAAATTCTTGTTAATTTTTGTCAAGTTTAGCTTATTGGAATCTAATCTTAATCAGTCTTGAGTTTTTAAGCTATCTAAGTTCTTTTTGAGTCTTAAAAGAATGTCTGCAAGTAGCAATTTAATTTCAAAAAGCAAAAAAAGAATAGGAGTAGTCTGTCATTTTCAAATTTCTTTTTCAACTTATTTTCTTAATCACTTTGCTTAAATCCAGCTTTTATGTGTTCCTAGGGGACATGTCTTTATTTGTTTTTAGTTTTTAGCTTATTTCATTTGCTTATTTGATCTTATTTTTAGCTTAAAATTTAGTCAAAAGTCCTTTAAGACCTCCTTTTATGTCCACTGTCTTAGTGCCCTTTAGATGCTTTTAAGCTAATTTGGTTTGCTCAAATCTATTAGGTATAGGACTTATACTGTTTACTCTTTTAAGTTTTTTCCAAATGCTTATTAGTCTTAAAAGTTAGCTTAAAGTTTTTCTTAACTGTTTTTAAAGTCTGCTGTCTTAATAGCTTTTTAAGTAGTTTTTAGCTTATTTTGTCTGCTCATTTTAGTTCTATATGCTTATTCGGTATAGCTTAGTATCTGTTTTAGCTTATTTTGTTTTGACTTTAGCTTGTTTAGTCTTTAAAAGTCAAAACAATTTAGTTAGTAGTCACTTAGTAATAATAAGCAAATCTGTCAATTTAGATATCTTTTTTCTGGCTTATTAATAAGATTTAGAAAAAGTTCTTGGTATGTGCTTAATTACACATACCATTTATCCATTAAAACGGGCTTAAAATACCAAAAACATACCAAAAATACGTTGTATTTGTGTGTTTTGCATTTATATTGTGCACGTAACGGATATCAAAGAAAAGGACATAAAATTGAAGGCAAAAATGACAAAACCGAGCACGGGAATGGAAAGAGCGCAAAAGGGTCAAAGTCAAAGTCAAAAAGTCAAAGTCATCAAGTCAAAGACGAAGCCGAAACCGAAGAAATCTTAAATGGGCCAACCCGCACCCATCTAATGGGCCGAGTCAGCCCGTTAAGATATTTGAAGACAACCTTAAAAGGTTTTATATAATCAAGCCCAAATACCCTTTTATATTAAATCTGGCCCAATCCATTTTTTAAGGCCATTTACCTCCTTTATACTCCACCCGTTAGACCATTTATACCCACTTTAACCCTTTTCATTGTTAGTCCTTAGGGACTAACACAGCTAGTCCCTGAAGTTTACACCGTTAGTCCCTAACTTTAACACTCGTTACTCTTTTTATACTACACCCTTAACCCCCGTTAACCCCCTATATCAAAACCACTATCCCGCCAAACCCAAACACTATTCACTGTCACTTTCCTCCCTCCCCTGCACCACGACAAACAACACTCACACCCCATTAACATATTTCCCTAAATTGCAAATCCACGCTGGCAATCCTCTATTCTTTGATTGGCTTTTGAAAATGGACAAAGGATCTAGGCTGTGATTGCAAGGCTTGGTGAACAAGATAATTGAAGGGCTTGGATGAGGCTTACACTCTCCTCACCACAAAGACTAACTAGCACACCTTACGTAGAAGCTTGAATTCGGCTATTTATATGGAGCTTATTTCTTCATTAAAGGAGATAGAGGGTAATATAGAATAGGAGTAGTGTAATTTGGTTTTATTTTTCAGCTTATTGTCGTTCCTTATTTACTTTTCAAAAGCATTGTACTCCTTTTTATTTTAATAAAATTTAAAGTTACTAAAAATCATGTCTTTAAATTCTTTCCTTAATTTTACAAAAGAAATATTGGTTTCTTGCTTAATTGGTATGATAAGTAGCCCATGAATGAGATTCTATGGGTTCTGATAGCAGCTTATTGACATTTAAGTTGAGGTAATTAAGAGGCTTTAGGTTCATCCTTTTAGATTTGGAAGACACGGTATTGATTAATCTCTTTCACATTCCTTTAGGACTGTTTCGCTTATTACATTTTGCTTATTTGCTTTACTGCTTATTGTCCACTTATTATTGTTTTCATGTGCTTGTTTTGTCTTTAAATAGCTTAATGTGTCCAATTATTAGCTTAGAATAGTTTAAGTTTAGTTTAACATCAATCTGTCCATTTTCTAGTCATATTAGCTTATTAGTCTATCTTATATAATAATGCTTATTTCTAAAAAGTAATTGCTTATTAGTCCTTTAGATGCTAAGTTATTAATCTGTTTTCAATATAAAAATTTTGCACTTATTTTGATTTTTATAGCTTTTGAAATTAGATTCTTCGACACTTAAAGGCGGTGTTTGGGTATCAAGGTTTATAAAATGGCCTAGGTCATAAATGGGTATAATATGTTTTTCGGTTGTCTTCAAATCAATTCTAATTAGCTTTGTATAGCGCACTATAAAATGTTAGTTTTTTTTAAAAACTGATGAAGCGTCATTTTGTTCAAGTTATGAGTTTGTTTTATCTACTTGTTTCAAGTATGCTAGCTTCCCTTAAGCTATTCTCAAACATACTTATTTGGTAAACTCCTTAAAAGTCTATTTGAAAAGTGGTTTTTGTGCTCAAAACTCATTCCAATTACATCAATGTAAATCTGTCTTGAGTTGTTTTACCTTGGTTTAGCCTCCTCTAAATTTAAGTTCAATTCTGTCAAAATTTCTTTGAAAAAGCCAAAAATATTGTAGTCTGCCATACCTTTTAAGTCCTTTTCTTAGCTTAAATTCTTAGTTAATTTTCTCAAGTTTAGCTTATTTTAGTCATTTGAGTATAGGTTTTCATATGTTTTAAGTTTTCAGTTTATTTCTAGAGCTTAAGTGTCCTAAATTTTAGCTTCAAACTTGGGTCTTAGTCCCCCAAGTCATGTCTTTGAGTCCACTGTTTCATTGCTTTTTGATGTTTTCAGCTTATTTGATTTACTTATTTTTATTCATTAGTGCTTATTAGGGCTAGGTTTATATCTATTTTTAGCTTATTAGGTTTCTCATTGCTTATTTAGTCCTAGAATGTCCAAACAGCTTAAGCTAAATGTGATATAAGCTTATAAGCCACTGTCATCCTTTTCCTGCTTATTTCTGGCTTATTAATCAGTTCTGTCATTAAGTCCTTTTTCAAAGTTTCTTATTTTAGCTTATAGTTTAGGTTTTTCAAATAAAAAATGAAAAAAAAATGTTTTCAAAAAGGGAAGACCACAGGGTTCGAACCTGTGACCTCTCCCTTAGCACACACACGCCTCAACACAACACTCTACTACCAACTGCCCTGGGGTCTTTTTCATTTATACCTTTGTTACAATTAATTATTATAGTCTCTTTCAGTTTTTAGCTTATTAGCTTATTTTGCTTATTTCCCAGCTTATTAGATTAGTAGTTGCGTTCATTTTATTTTTCTTACATTCCTTATTCTTCAAAGTACTTTCTGTAATTTTTTGGAATTTTTATAATTTAGTTTAGTATTGTTAATCATTTTATTTCATTAAAACTGTTTTTAATTAATAATAAATAAAATAAAAGTCAAAAAAATATAACTTTTTTTCTAAAATATTCTTTTATCATTTAGGACATATAAAAATTAAATTTTCGTTTGTAGGGTTAAAATTTCATAATTTAGGTTTTTAAGTCGCGTTTTTACGTTCCCATTATCGTTTTTAATTCGTAGTTGCTTTCGTTTTTAGTTTAGCTTGCCCTTTAATTGCTTTTTCCCGTAGAATTAGAAAACCAAATCCAATTTGTGATTATTCAAGCATAAATTCTCAAACGATACTCGATTTTCAAATTCGCACCTCGTCGGGAAACGACCCGGGAAGGTTTTTTGGGATTTTGCTTTGGGTAAAAGTAATTATCCTTTTAAAAGCCCTCTTGGAATACTTACTCTCTTCTTATTATTGATATTTATAATTTATTTATATATGTATTATTATTAAAGCAAGTAGTCAGTGACTTTCCTAGCTTTGTTCATTGGTGTGACGGCAACCAACTTCTCACTCTTCAATGGGGAATTAGGACATTAATTTCCCCCTGACACAACTCTAATGACGTCTCCCAACCAAGGAAGATAAAATCTCAGTGGTTTACTTGATTTACCCCAATATTTTGGATATCATATTGAAAAGTAATCTAATTGGAAAACTTCTCAAAAAGTTAACTTATGCTAAACCTTGAATGCCCAAGTTCTTTTCAAAACTTAAGCACTAATATCTGGACAAAACCATATCTCTTCAAAATGTGCCCCGACAGCATCATCTAGAGATGTGTTTACGAGGCCGAAACTCGAAAGATTCTCGATGAATGTCATCGTGGCCCAACTGGGGGACATTATGGTCCTTCCACCACATCAAAGAAAGTATTTGATGCCGTTTTCTATTGTCCAACAATTTTTAAAGAGGCTCATACTCTAATTCAAAACTGTGATGCCTGCCAACACTCTGACATAAACTCCTTTTCACAAAGGCAGGGATGGCCTCAAAACAGCATCAGACAGTGAAATATTCGAGAAATGGGGAAATTAATTTTCATGGGGACCATTCCCTAAACTCCCAAAAGTTCGAATATAATTTTATTAGTATTGACTACGTAGTCCCAAGTGGTAGAAGCTTAAGCTTTACCGGCCACAATAACCTAGTGCACGAGTTGTGATAAATTTTCTCAAAAAGCTTTTCTCTCGATTTGGCATTCCAAAAGCTTTAATCAGTGATAGGGGTACTCAATTATGTAACAGACAAATGGAGAAAGTTTTAAAACGATATGGAGTTCATCATCGTTTTGCTACAACTTACCATCCGCAAACTAGTAGCCAAGTTGAAAACACCAACAAAGCCTTAAAAATAATTCTTGAAAAAACGGTCAAAGATAACCCATACCGTTTAGAGTATCGAGGAAACAGATATGCAACAGTAGGCATTTTGTACAGCATACAAAACACTAATTGGCACTATGACATATCGGTTATTATACGGTAAAACGTGTCACTTTCCATTCGAAATTGAACACCGTGCTTACTAGGCTTTAAGAAGCTGTAACCCCGATCTTAAACTCGCTGGAGAAAAATGATATTTGCAATTGCATGAACTCGATGAGTTGAGACTCCAAGCGTATGAGAATTCTAAACTCTACAAAGCTCGAACCAAAGCTTATCATGATAGGAAGCTTAGAATCCGGAAAGAATTCAAGGCCGGAGACAAAGTTCTCTTATACAATTCAAAGTACAAGTTCAAAGCTCCAAAACTCAGATCAAAATGGTATGGATCATTCGTGGTCAAACATGGTTTTCCATCTGGTTATGTCGAGTTATATGAAAAACATAGAGGAAGTTTCATTATCCCCGGACACCGTGTTAAACGGTACCATGATAAGGAACAAATAAATAAGCTGTCAACTGAAAAAATTTACCTCATGCGTGAACAAGGAAAAATGAAAGCTATTTCATTCATGGCACCATTCCCAGCAAATATCGCTAAAAGTAAACAAAAAAAAAAAAAAAAAAAAAAGAAAAAAAAAAAAGGAAACCCCCATGCCATGGGTTGCTGAAAAACCATTCATATACAGTGTAGTAGAAAACACTTGCAACGAAGCTAAGCTGTATGACCTTGATGAAACCGGCGAAGGAATAGTTAAAGTTGTAATCCGTTTAAGATATGATAAAACACGTACCTAAGTAATTCTACTTCATCATCAAATAAGTGATAAACAATCTTCTCCGTAGTTAATTATAGCAAATAATCCGAAAATGAGCCTTTTAAACTTTTAAGAACTTTTAAACCAAATCCATGTGTCATTCCAGCTAAGAACTACAATACTGCCTTGTCAGATATCGGTCATAGCAAGCAGTTGAAACTTCTATAACAAGCAGCATTATAAACCAATGAACAATACATAACTTCTTTTAATCCCAATAGCAGTAGTAACCAACTTACTGCTTTTATTACTAGCAGTACTAAATCTAAGAATCTAGCAGTAGCATCCATTTATATCCAAGCAGTATTAACTACTAGTAACAAACCTAGCAGTATAAACTTTCATTCAAACCCAAGCAATATAAACGAACCTTGAACGAGCAGCACAAATAATTTCCTTGGGCAACACTAACTCATGAATTAAGCTGCCATCACGTAACCTTTTAAACCTGAGCAACTGCTAATATGCGAAACCTAAAAATAATCAAATACAATCTCCAACCCAAAATTGTTCCACTGTAACAACTAACGAAGCAATAATGCAATAGAATACGAAAACAAATACTTCCAGGAGCACCAAAGTGAAATTAGTTCTTTATTTCCACTCTTATTAATTTCAATCGTTCGCAAACACGATGTACCAATCCGAAGTAAGAAACAATGATTCTTTAATAAGCATATGACCTATTAGATGCAGCGGGACAACCGAAAAATTTTCGACGTCAACACCTTTGCTTGTGCTTTAATTTCATTAACCAATCAAAATCTTTCTTTGATTTATTCAACATAAACAGTTTACGAAAATTAGAAGCATCAAGACAAATCGCCAACCAAAGTGAACAGACAAATCAATATTTACCAAACAATGATTCATTAATAAGAACCAAAGATAACAAGTTAAATAGCAAACGATCAGCAACAAAATGAAATCGAACTCGTTATATATATTTTTTTATCAATTTATAAAACCTTGTAGATCCTAGATCAAGAGCCACATGGCTCTGATACCAATTGTGGAGTCTGATAGAACTCCTTAGAACGTTTAAGCTCAGTTTGTTTAGAACTATATCTAGGATTAACAATAACAATGATAACAATATGCACAGCGGAATTAAATAAAGAACATCAATGTTATTTGAACAAGGTTTTATTACCATACGTTTCCACCAAGCCTCAAATCTATATGATCAGTATAGATCGTGTTACCACCTGTAACAGGGATTAAGGAAACCTTAATTACCTTGAGGCTACACCACACAAACTAGACGTCTACATTGATCCAGTGTACATATACACACATGTTTTTTTGGATACTAAAACTATGTGTCTATGATCTCTTTATATAGAGAGATCATGACTTATAAATGAAGTTAACATAAAGATATAAACAAGTAAATCTTTTAAAAATTAAGAAATATCTTCTGTTATCTTTATCTTCTTAAGGAGATCTTCCAAATCTTCATGTTTTGATATCTTTTGATCAAATCTTCCATAATTCTCTACCAGCTTGTAGAATTCTTTAATGACAATTTTGATCCTTTTGTTTTATTACTTGTTTCTTTTGTCTCATCAAATCTATAATTCCCAACAACTTCCCAGAAAAATTGGTATCGATTAGCCAATGTGCTAAAACGTTATACAATAAAAAAAGAGAATAAAATGTATCATCGCTCAGATTCATATGGATAGTGGAATGTGGTAGCTAGCAACACTTGGTTTACAGACTTTCGACTTATGTTACACACCTTACCCAAAAACACTCCTACGCCTTATCCACTGAATCCCGAAGCCGAAGCAATGAAACCCGACAAACTGCTTCTTTAAATGTATTCACTTGGTGCTTACGCCTATTTGTTTTATTTCTTATAAAAGCTTATGGTAATAGAGACTGAGTTTTGAGTGTGACGTCTCAACTTTTCATCAATCAAACATAAACGATGAGTCTCTTCTTATATTAGTACTTGAAAGACTTGCATCATATTTTTCCTAATCATTTTTATGTACCATGTGGATTTGTTTTCTTTATTTCTAGATTTGTTTGGGGGCAAGCAAAGGTTAAGTGTGGGGGGATTTGATAACGCTCAAATTGAGTATGTTTTTAGTAGCGTTATCCATACTTTTGTATAAGTTATTTGGATATTTATCTATGGTTTTGTTACTTTATTGTATCAAAGTGTGTTTGCAAGTTTATTTGTAGCCAAGTACAGGAAAAGCGAATAAAAGAAGGAAGAAATCAAGTTTTGTACAAGTACAAAGAATCCCGAATCAAGGCTAGAGATTGGAAGCATTTCAAGAGTACAAGAGCTAACCATTCGAGCTTCTAAGTCCCAAGGATAAGCCTAAACGAAGTATTACTAAAGTATAAAGACCAACGACCAAGCACGATTCAATCGGAGAGCTTAAACGCGAAATCAAGCGACACTCACCTAGGGATGAAGCCCCAACCAGTCGGTTGAGACCTCCAGCCGGGCGGCTACCCCACATCTGACATACACTTTTTATCTTGAAGCTCCTTGAATAATCAAGAAGGATATAGACCCCTGTTTCCTGGCATCTTATGACCCTTTGGCCCCAAGGCAAGCATTGAATACCCCAATGCCTTTCTAGTTGTATAAATAAGGTATTTTGGCTAGTGTTTTGATATCAACAAATCTCATAATCAATCAATCTCAGTACAAAGATCTCTACTACTTTCTCAAAGCTATAAACCCTTCTTAGAATCCCAGGAAAATCCCAGAAGTTTGAAGGAGAAAGAAGCTATTTTAGGAGGTCAAGAACATCAAGAATTCTTCAAGGCATCCAAGCCTCATTTCTTGTAATCTTTACATACTTTGTAAGAACCTTTTAATCATGTTTATGAACACTTTAATTTCTAGAAATATGTCTTTGATTTCTATGAGTGGCTAGGTTCTTTATACACTTGGTTATGATTCGTTTATGATTGTGATAACATGTTTTTTTCAATTTCAATCTATTTCTAAGATCCATATATACTATTCATTCATGTGACATTGTTTTATTAACCCGAATTGATTGTTAAACATATCATAGGACGAAAAGGATCTTCTTAATCAATCAATTGTTGCCTTTTGTCTATGATTGGCTACCTTTTGTATTGACTATTTCTTAAGTAGTTTGATCTAACAAGAATCATAATTATTGGTGTTAACATGTTTGTGAAATGAACCGCGAATCAAACTAGTTAAAAAAAAAACAATAAGTAGTCCTTGAATAATTGATTGAACTAAAGCTTGTTTTGTCACTTAAGACTTGACGAAAGATTGAAGATTTGAATACAATAGAATAGATCACCATCAAATTTCAATAGTCAACATTGATAAAAGTTGTATTTGATCACAATCATAATAATCGTGCTTTCCCCAAAGTAGTTTAATCAAGTGTAGCTTTTAAGTCATTTGAATCTTTATAATCTTCATTATTTACTAGTTAGAATTGTTAGCACCGAAGTTTAAACCATCTAAACACACTAATCCCCGCGAACGATCCCGGCTTACCATATAATCTCTTGCTATCAACAGACAAGTACACTTGCTCGTATGTGTTGCTAAGAAATTTGGTGTCCATGTTATAAATTTAAAACTTATCCGTATCATACGCATCAGTAACTAAGGTCTAAGGGGTTAAAAGAAGATTATCTTTGTCTTTTTATATTTTTAAGAAAGCAACTAAACTCTCTGGTTTTAAGGGGGTTTTGGTTTTTAGCTAATTAAACTATTAACTGAATTTAAATCTAAACAACTGTGGAAACTCGATAGGTAAATAAATGTGTTTACTTAATCATGCATGATCCTTAGTTTGCTTCTCCTAATTCTATTGCTTTGTCACACTTGTGATGCGATGTGTAAGTATTTCCTAAGTCATGAATGAATTACACGAACCAGCCGTCTATGTAATATTTTGTTAAGGCAACGCACAAGTAAGATAGTATGAAGACTATTAAAAGGCCCCTAAGAGTACATTACATGCATGAAAACACTTAAAAGGTGATAAACCACATATGGGAAAGGTAGTATGAAGACTGTTACCGATGGTATACTTTCTACACAATCACGATTCCCTAGACGTCTTCGTAAGCAATTAAGAAGCTAGTTTTCTAGAGCCTAATGCGCACACCCATCAACAAGAAGCAAAATTTAAAGTATCTAAAAACTAATTTACATGTAATCATAAGCAAACACTAATAGATCTAGCCTAGCATGTTGAAGAAACGAAGAACAATAACTAATCAGACAACACATAGACATATTGAAAGATTAAAAGATAAAGAACTTCACTGATCAAACCATGACACTGTCTCAACTTTTCATATGTCGTCTCTTTGATGATCTGACAGCGTCTCTTTGATGATTTGACGCCGTCACAAGTTATTGTGACGCCATCTCCAGGGTCTGTGTGCCCTTTTCTTCTTTGACTTTGGTGTAGAGTTGTAATCTCGTCCGTTTCTTCCCCATATGAGCCCAATTCACGTGTATTTCCTCCAAATACCATCCAAGTGCTAAAAATACAAAAAGAAACGGTTAAACACATATTTTGAGCATATTTGCATGATTTGGGAAGTTAAATGACCCCGGAAAAGTGTATAAAATGACACCTAATCAACAACCTATTTGGACAGCATCTAAAAAATGGTTAGTTCAAAACCAGAATCCTTTGGATACCAGAGTTCCATTTTAATGGTCTTCTTTAAATATCGAAAGATCTATTTAACCTCCTTGAGGTGATTTTCAGTTGGTCTTTCCTTATAGCGAGCACAAAAACATGTTGCATGCACTAAGTCTGGTCTGCTGGCTGTCAAATATACGAGTGACCCAATCATACTATGATATTTTGTTTGATCAACGGGTGTACCACTAAAATCTGCATCCAGCTTAGGTGATATAGCCATTGGTATACTAATGTTATCACATTTATCCATTCCATTCTTTTTAACGATATCTAAAGAATACTTTGACTAGTTTATGAAGATACCTCGTAGGGATTGGTGGATCTGAAGTCCTAAAAAGAATTTCAGTTCCCCCATCATGCACATTTCAAATCTGCTTTGCATGAGTTTTTCTAACCGTTTTGAAAATTTTAGGTTTGTAGACCTTAAAATGATGTCATCTGATGCGGTCGTTGTAAACACATTAGGTTTTATAACTCCCTAGGCAGAGTACCTAGTCGTTGGAGTGTAGTATAGCAAGGAATCGGGGTTATTATTATTTTCTAGAGGAATGGCGTGTGAAGGTTCGAATTAAACCTAACTAAGATCTAAGGGGTTGAAAGAAGATTAGTTTTGTATTTTATATTTTAAGAAAGCAAGTTAAATTCTAATTTTAAGAGGGGTTTTTGGTTTTAAACTAATTAAACTAAAATTAAATCTAAACAAAATTTGGTAAGAACTTGTATGGGTTGAAGACATCAAATAACGTCTATTTTATAACATCATTTATCCTATGTAATTAACCCATTTTGTATAGTTATTGCAAAGAGATGTGTACTTAATCGTTTATTTATTATAGAATTGCAGTAATTATGTGAGTACTTAGTGAAAATTGGACTAAAAGGCACTCATTTGGAGCTTAAAAACGAAGATATATTTGAAGATTACTTTTCTGACAACCAATACGTGCGTAACTATCAAGGAAGATACGATATCTGTGCGTAGCACTCACCAAGACCAACGAATTAAAACATGACAATACGACCGTAATCCAGAGAAGACCAATACGTCGTATTGGAGATATCGTATGTGAATATTCTGGAAGATATCAAACATGGTCCCTACTCTAAGAAACCCCTAATACGCCGTATCCAAGATATTAGATACGTCGTATCGAACCGACTCAAGACCCTATAAATAGAAAACTCAAAAATGAGTTTTAAGTGTGCTAAATCATATTCTCAATACCTAAACCACAAAAGTCGAGTTTCAGAGGAGAAAAAGAGTAGAAGAGGTCTCGCAAAGCGATCCAATCCATAGGAGACAACGTGTAATTTCTTATACTTTTGTAATCATTTAGTTTTTCGTATCATTCGTTAACTTAGTTAGTTAGCCTTGGCTAAGCCATTACTCTTGTATTAATTATGATGTTTGAAGGTTAATACCTTCGGGTATTAGCCATTATTATAAAGATCTGAATGTTTGGTTTTGTTTTTTTATATCTTGATTGCTTAATTTATCGTTGAATTATTGATTATGTTTTTCACATAATACTTGTTTACATGCTTAAGTATGCGACCTATCATTTAAGTGGGTACGAGTCCTACATATATTCATGCGCTGCAATTCGTTGTTGTTTAGGCGTAGCTAAGAGTCAGGGGATACTCTCCATATAGTAATATGTATAGGTGGAACAAATATGATCACTAATAACGTCTTGCTTGCCTCGATTGAACTGGATGTACCATGGTAGGTAGTGGCTTAGTACTAACTAATAACGTTCTAATCATTGGTATAGTTTGGATTGTGGACTACCACCTAACATAAATTACCATTAAGCAGTAAGTGGGTAAAGTCTCTATGAGCTAAGGTTCGTATGACACACACCGTGTTGTCCTCTAGATGAATTATAATCAATATAAATAAGGATGCTTTATGTGGATGCTTTAATTGTGATAGAATTAATGTGTCTAGGTCTTAGGAAGAAGTCCCGCCTAAGTCTAAGAATGATATACCACCTCGAGATGAGTAATCATTGCACTGAATAAACAAACCAACTTCTAATCGGATTAATGATGGCTAATACAGTTTTCTATTATAAGGCTTGACTGCTTTTTTATCTTCTGTTAATTTGCCTGCGTGGGTTAAAGTGTCTTGAATTGATTGTAGTTAGCACCAAACCCGTACCAGTCTCTTAAAAAAGGATATCCAAGGCAGAAAAGTTTGAAGCTATAAAATATTCACTTGGACCTAACAAATAATATATTGCTATAAGAAGATGTGAATATGATGCTTGGAAAAGAAACGAAGATAGGATGTCCATAATTTACCAAGAAATTTTTCAAAAGAAGGACAACGGATGGAAGGTAACGCGCACCGAGTGAGAAGATGGAATAGTGAAGAAAAGTTAGAGAAAAAGTCTAACTTAAAGACTTCACTGTAAACAAAAGTGCTTCCCAGGAGACAACTCGGATTGTTATTTAAATTTATCGAGTCTGTCTTCCCAGACATCAATACGGCGTATCCGCTCCATACCTTATGGCGTATTGATTATCTGGACGTTATTAGTCTTCACTTTTTATGCACTTTAAAAACATTATTGTCAGTTCTGGCAATACGGCGTATTCATGCACATGATACGGCGTATCATCCAAACTAACTCGAATTTAGATTGTTTCGTTATAGTTAAAACAAACCATAGGTTACAAAATAGGAATGCACGATTTTTCCTATTATTTTGCACAGGACCTCAATGAAGAAAAGAAATCGACGAGTTGGTTAGAAGTATTTAAAAGTCTGGAGTGTTTCGAGTCTTGAAACTCAAGGCAGCTGTTCACACAAATTCTTCTCCAATAAACTCAGCATGCATAATCTACCGAAGAAAATATCAGGGGAGTTCCCATTCTAATTCTTTTTTAATTCTAGTTTTTTATGATTTATCCATACAACAAGACGTTATCAAATCAAGTGGGGATGGGAATTAGGAATGTTTACTTGTCAAAGTTTTCTATCACTAAAATGCTTAAAGATAAGCTTTTTGTTTCAAGCATAACTTTTGTGAAAATAACCATTTGTTACATAACCCGCACACAACAACACTTATTAGATATTGTGAGGATTTAACCTTATCCGTTTCCAAATGTTTACCAAATTCCACAAAATATGAGTGTGTCGGTGATATAGTAGACTTTAGAACTTGGCTTGGTATATCTATTTGAGATCACATTGATGAGTACTATGGATTTAGATGGAGTAACTTGTTTAAATTGGTAAATTTTAGGATTACACCCAAAAAGCCTATTTATGTTTTTTATAAACACCTACACTGGATATTAAACCCCCTGTAAACCCCTTTGTTTACTCACCGCCACTCATACTCTCACTCTCCGGCTACCTCGAAAGACTCTTGGTCTCTCCCCAACTATAAAAGTAAGATACCCCTAGAACAACCCGTAGAACCAATCCTTTAGGAATTACACCAACTGTTTATATTTACGTACAACCATTAAACCATCCTACCTTGTTAGATTAGTATTAATTTAACAGTTACTAGTTGCAATTATTTTTAATGTGGAAAGCATGTAATTCCCGAGTCATTATGTCAATTTTGATAAGTTGGACAGAAATTTTCACAAAGCAAATGGAATGTATAAAGTATCAAAACTCATTATTTTACTACCACATTACATCACAATGCTACGTCTACGTCGAATGCATAATTATCGAAGGAATTATCCGAAATTATTATGATCGTGAAGATGGTAAAACTACTCTGAGTTTCGTATATAGTTAGATGTTAAAAAAATTGAAAAAATTAGAAAAATCGCAACAAAAAAGAGAAGGAAAGTTTGAAGATAATCGTTTCGCAACTACCGAATGAATTACACGAAGGATCGATTATTCGTTGATACAAATCGACGATGTAGAGTATTGTATAAAGTGGTAGATATCGCCACTTGTCTTGTAAAAGTTTGCATAATATGGGATGATTGGGAAGGTGACCGTTATGGGAACGCCCACGTTTAGTTGTTTTTTTTCTTGATCAATGATCAAGACATTGTAAAAAGTGTTGTACTTTATCATGGGTAGAGGTCTGGAAAAAATGCTCTAGCAACTGTATCTTATACTTAACTATTTGTTTTCGTAATTTTTTATTTAACAATAAATTTTAATTTCCCTTTCCTAAACATTCAACCATGTGTTTTTAAGCGAATGAGGATATTGTACGAGCTTTGCATGTCTATTTACCGTCGTTACGCCATATATGCATGTCTTCAGCTCCCTTGTTGGATATTAAAATTGGTGAAAGTTAACAGATCCCTACCCTATATCATACTTCATCCAACCGTTGGTTTAAACTCGAATGCGGAAGTGAATCGAACTGACACATGTCCTATTACCATACATTACGGCTTTGTATGTGATGCTTTACGAGCTGCCTTGTTGGTGTGATATATTTGGTGAAAGATTGTATAATGATCAACCCTAAGCCTTATCATACAAACCCATATTTGCCTTTATAAACTTGTTACTCCTTATCTTCTAGTGTGGAATGGTGTATCCTTCAAAGCTTTGCTAAATACTCGTCACGACCGTAGAAATTAAGCGGAAATAGTTCATGTTTACAATATTAGAATAGTTGAGTGAATTGTGTGTTTTCATCTACCTATTTCGGAGGTGTTGTTAAGGGAGCGGCGTGCTACTTGTAATAAATGCTTAAACGGAAAATCCTTAGGGATACATTTTTGTAAACTTCTAAAGGCTAATTGAGGACAAGTAGGATTCAAGTGGGGGGATATTTGATGACATCAAACTACATTATTTTATGCATCAATTTTTATCCCATGTAATTAACCCCATTTGATATAATTATTATGCAAAGAATTGTTACTTAATCATTTATATTTGAGAATTAACAGGTAAGTATGGAGTACACTGGTGAAACTTGACTAAAGGCACGCATTCAGAGCTTAAACAAAGAATTTGAAGATTACATTTCTGACAACCAATTACCGCCGTATCATCCATAAGATACGGCTTATTTGTGCTGCACTCACCAAAGACAACGCAAGGAAACATGATCAAATTACTTTCGTATCCCAAAGAATAACACTACGCCGTATTAGAGATCACATACGCTATGGAATCAATTCTTGAAGATATCAAACGTGGTCTCAACTCCAAGAAAACTCCTAATACGCAACTATCCCGGCACCTATATTGGATACCCTTATCGAACCGACACTAAAACCCTATAAATAAGAAAAGACCCAAAACATGAGTTTTAAGTGTGCTAAATCATATTCTCGATACCTAAACTACAAAAGTCAATTTTCATAGGAGAAAAAGAGCAGAAGAGGTCTCGCAACGTGATCCAATCCATAGGAGATAACGTGTAATTTCTTATACTTTTGTAATCGTTCAGTTTTTGGTATCATTCGTTAACCCGGTTAGATTAACTTGGCTAAGACATTACTCTTGTATTTTTATATCTTGATTGCTTAATTTATCGTTGAATTATTGATTATGTTTATCACATGATACTTGTTTATGTGCTTAAGTATGCGGCCTATCATTCAACTGGGTCTAGTCCTACACATTTAATGCGTTGCAACTTCGATGTTGTTTGGGCGTAGGCTAAGAGTCCGGGATAGCTCTCCATATAGTAATGCGTATAGGTGGAACAAATAGGATCACTAATAACGTCCTGCTTACCTCGATTGAATTGGTTGTACCATAGTAGGTAGTGGCTTAGTACTAACTAATAACGTTCTGATCATTGATATAGTTTGGATTGTGGACTATCACCTAACATAAATTACCATTAAGCAGTAAGTGGGTAAAGCCTCTATGAGCTAGGGTTCGTATGACACACACCGTGTTGTCCTCTAGATGAATTATAATCAATATAAATAAGGATGCTTTATGCGGATGATTTAATTGCGATAGAATTAATGTGTCTAGGTCTTAGGAAGAAGTCCCCGCATAAGTCCCTAGAAGAAATTAACCACCTCGAGATATAATCAATTGCCCAAAAAAAATAACGAATAAACAACCAGACTTTTAATCGATTAATGATGGCTAATACAGGTTTTTCTATTATACAAAGTGCATTGACCCGCATTTTTATCTTCTGTTAATTTACTTGCGTAGGTTAAAGTGTCTTGAATTGATTGTAGTCGACACCCTACTTTTAGAATTAGGATTAGAACTAACATATGATTAGCATAGGTTTAACTTAGATTAGAATTAACTAAGATTAGAAAACCAAAATATTAAGAAATTGAGAGACTTAACCTCGCTTCAAGTGTTTGACACCTTACTTACTACCAATTTGCCACTACAAGACGACGTGTGTACACTACCCGGTAAAAAGTGTTGTTTTTTGGATTAAGTTCGCAAAATATCAGATTTAAAACTTGAATCATCAAAAAATATAAAACACCACACAACTACACACATCATGGGTAATACTAAACATATTTTACACTTCTAATCCATTACTAATCCTTAAGTCTCTTCTTCTCCTAATCCATAGCTTTTGTCACCATTGTGTGCGATGATTTGTTGTAAGTATTCCAAGGTCATGAACAAATACATAATCTTCCGTCTATGTAATCATCTTTGTATACAACGGCAAACCGCACAAAGGTACGTATGATATAAAGACTATTACAAGGACAACGCCCCTAAGAGCACTTACAGGCTTAAAAAACACTTAAGAGAAGGGGGTAAGATAATAACATGCTAATACTACTACAATACACGTAATTGTCATTTTGTTCAATATTCTAATGCTAATTGGGGCCAAGATGTTTTGCCATTAAACTTGGTGACATTTTCTTACACCCTTGCACAAATGTGTGTTAGAGAGCTGGGTACCCTTGGCTTATGGCTTCAAGCTATGGTTAAAAAGTGCTTCCATATCATTAGTTTTAACCATGGCAGACACTATCACTGGCATGAAGACTAGTTTACGATAGTATCTTGTCTACATAACAGTGTTTCCTTAGACGTCTATACTAATGTTATATTTTATAGCTAGTTTTCTAGAGCCTAACACGTACATCCATTATAAGAAGAAATATTAAAAAGATCTACAAACTAAGTTTTATGCAATCATAAGTAAATACTAATAGATCTAGCCTATCATGTTAAAAAGAAGCAAAGAACAGTAATTAATCAGACAACACATAGACATATTGAAAGATTAAGGGATAAATGACTTCACTTGATTAAAACATGAGTATAAGGCTGATACAAGAGGGTTTTCACACCTTAAAAAAGACCTTAAAACTGCTAAACCCGAACCTTAAGTAAATAGTTCGTATCCGAAAAGTTCTAGACTAAAACCCTAAAAAACAAGTTTGTATATATAGGAAATAGGCCGCGACGACGTCGCAAGAATCATGATGCCTTCACTTCGCCTAATCTTCTAGGGTTTCATTGAAGCGTTTATGTTTTGATGCCATCACAAAGATCTTGACACTGTCACATGTAAGCGCAGACGGCGTCGCCACAAATCTAGATGCCATTTCCAGACGTTGTACGCACTCTTTGAAAGTCACTTTGTGTAAAGCTGCAATCTTGTCCTATTTCTTCTCAAATTGAGTCTAAGTCACGTGTATTTTATCTAAAAGCTTCCCAAATGCTAAAAATACAAAAGAAGCAATTACGCACGTATTTTGGGCATATTTTCTTGATTTAGGGGGTTAAATGACCTCGAAAAATGTATAAAATGACACCATACCCCTACACTTGGGATTTGCTTGTCCTCAAGAAAATAGGTTTTTCTACCTAGACAATAGCAATATTAGGGGCATTTAACATACTTTTTAAAGATAGTTTATGATGCAACCAATTAGACCTCGTAATTAAAATCACGAAAATTATATATTAGCACCTCACAATAAGTGTTTGGATTCTCTCTTTCTCTCAGGTGTATAATGATATATAATGAATCTGGAAATGGAAAACTAACACTTATTGTCTGTCATAGAATATAAATTACCGTAAGCTTGATAAAGGATCAAACCTCTACCGCTATGGCGTAAGCACCTAGGAATTACTATCAAAGATGTATTTAATGGGTTGTGATGTATTGGTGTAAGTTAAACAGAAACATAAACAGACATGATATATTTGGGTGGATTTGGGGTGTTGGTGAGTCGATTAATATACAAGAATACATGCGAAGGCGTTGCTAAGCCAAGACTCGACTACGCTAGGACTAAGATATACAAAACACTACATCAAACTCTTATTTTTCTTTTCTGATTCTTTTCTGATATAAACATAAACATAAGCAAAATGGCAGCCCGTACATTTTTTTCTTTTTCTTTTTCTTTTGAATTTTTTTCTTTTTTTTCTTTTCACCCTTTTTTTCTATTTTTTCCGTACACTTTTTCCCTGCCATCTGTTGAAACTTAATAATACATGACTTGGGGTTTATAAACGCGCCCCTACACTTGAGTTTTTAATACTCAAAGACATAAACTAATCTAATGACTCGAATTGAAAGGATCAAAATAACATGGAGTGTATTAAGCACGTATAGGGGTATTAATTGACTTCTTCCCCATTTCTCCATAAAATAAAAAACACCATAAATCTCAATCGTCCCAAAACTATATACACTAATAAAAGACTCGACTTAGCAACCACGTACTCAAGCAATTAATTAACTGGGTTTATAAATGCGATAACAATAATGTACTAAAAACGAGTACATACAAGGAAGGCTAAGGCGATTTGAATGTAACATTTGGTGAAGGGTGTAAACAATGCTCTTCATTAATAATCTAGAATCCACCAAAAAATTACGAGAACCACAAAAAGGATAGGCTCGGAGAGGTGTACTAGAGGTATCTTGCACTAAAAATGAGTGCGAAGCAAGGGTGTGGGGATAGTTATATGATCGGGGATGACCCTCTTAAACAATATAAAATATAGGCTACAAAAACATGGGTTAATTCTAGTACATACTTAAACATTATAGCAAATCCTAATCACAGAACGAAGGCGATCTCTCAAAATAGTCCTTGGATGCATCACAAAAGCAAGTTCTAGAATTTAATACACTACCGGTACACTCTCATATAATTTAAACGGATACCAATACTCCAAAAATGCGACAAAAACACATATGCCCCGATCAAATACCATGAACGCGACAACATATTAATCCTCATTCCTTAACTCGCAACAAGCAAAAAGTAAAATTATCTTAAGTCACCCACAGATGGGTTCTTGAAACTTAAAGATCTAGGGCGAACATAAACATTTTCAGTTGTGAAATTTTTAGAGTATTTACGTGTATTTTGAGTGCTGAGATCAAATTATTCTTATCCATGAGACCTAATCATACTCATTTTTTCATGTGGTAAATGTCCATAAAAAATCTTAAATTTGTTTTAAAACTACCTTCTACTCTACATTTTGTATATTACTCATCATTCTAAGGACAAAGCAAATGCAATTAAAGGAATAGTTTCTAAGGCTTGTGTTGGGAATTATGCATTCCTGACTATACCGTTAGTATATATTAGTTAAACTGATTGGTTGTAATTAGTACTGACAGTACAAAATAGTCTAGTACTGGAATCAAGCTTAGTTAAGTACGAGATAGTATATAAATAGTTAGTACCGTTTAAGATATATGCGTGAGATAATATAGGAAAAGATATGCATTATGCTTGTACCTGCGTTTTGTAAGTCCCTTTAGGTTTATCCTTAGTTATAAAAGGAACCCAACGGCAATTAGGAAGATATTTATCTCTTATAACAATATCAAGATCTCATATTAGTAATCTGAAATTTGTTTTAGGCAATTTAATACAAAAGTTTAGTTTATTAATATTCATTGTTTCGTTCTGAGCATATAAGTTAGTTTTTCCGGCATAACTTATAGTGGATTATAGACCAATCGTTTCTCCTTGAGTTTTTGTGTGATACTATCCATACATATGCTACAACCCTTAACAAGGTAGAAAGAACTATATTCAAAGTGATCTACAAGTGGTATCATAGCCTGTAGAGAAACTCTAATTAAGAAAAACAAAAAATCAGTTGATATAACCCTATCTAACAAAGCCTATTCAAATGGCTGGATCAAAGAGATGATATTCCACCACCACCAACCATCACAATTCCAATACAACAAACCCCACACGAAATCACTGTTTCCAACATCAAAACTTCCTATTCTCAAAGAAGGAAATGGTCCAGTGAGTGTCTCAACTGATTCAAAATGGTTAAATAAAGGTACTGCCTATACCCAAGATTATAGAAGAAATTTTAGCCATAGAAAGAGAAAGAAAAGGCAAGGACATATCTAACACTTTGCTTTATGGCATTAATACCAGAAGAAACATCTTGCTAAATTTTCACAAAATGACTGATGCTAAAGAAATGTGGGAAGCTATCAAATCTAGATTTGGTGGCAATGATGAATCAAAGAGATGAATGAATATATATTCTAAAGCAATAGTTTGAAGACTTCTCTGTATCAAACTCAGAAGGGTGGCATAAAGGCTATGACAGGTTTCAGAGTCTTCTGAGTCAACTAGAGATTCATGGTGCAGGTGTGTCCACTGAAGATACAAATAAGAAATTCCTTAGGTCTCTACCTTCTGCCTGGTCTTAAGTTTCCTTAATCATGAGGGCCAAGCCAGCTGGGACAGTCTCAGTTTGAGATCTATATAATAGTCCTTTGAGATATGATGTAAAAAGCTCTACTTCTGCATCACCATCTTAGCACGCAGATGTGCATTCTGTTTCCACAGGAACACTACATACAGCATGTAACTCGAATGACAAAGAGTTGTCAGTGCTTACCTGTATAACTGATTTAGCTAATGGTGAATTATCTAATTCTTTTTGGTCATAACTCACAATTTGAACATCCTTCATCATACTCCTTACTTGCAAATCAATCCAATTGCCCACAATTGGATCATGAAGATCTAGAACAGCTTAATGAGTTTGATTTAAAAGAAATGGACTTGAAATGGCAGGTGGCCATGATTTCCATGAGAATGAAAAAGTTTTATAAAAGACAGGTAGAAAGCTACAATTTGATGCCAAGGAACCGGTTGGTTTTGACAAAACCAAAGTCGAGTGCTATAGTTGTCACAAGACAGGGCATTTTGCTAGAGAGTGTAGATTCAAGGGGAATCAAGATAGTAGGAGGAGAGATGCTTGGAACACTGGGAATAAGGATAAAGAAAATGAGAGGAGATCTGGTAAACAGGAGGACTCTAAAGCTTTGGTGACTCTTAATGGAGAAGGTGTTGATTAGACCAGTCACTCAGAAGATAAACAAGAGAACTATGCTTTGATGGCTTGCAGCAGTTCTGGCTCAGACACAGAGGTTCTTGTTCAAAAGAATGTAAAGAGTTTTATGCTAAACTTAAAAAAAATTGTATGATGAACAGAGGGAACAACTTGGAGATGCCAGTATAGAAATATAGGCATATACTCAAGCTTTAAAGAAAGTTGAAGCACAATTAGTTGCTCATCAACAAAGTCAACTTTGGTATGAGGAAAAGATAAGGTTTATGAAAATTGACTTAGATGATAAAACTGATGTCCTTACATACCATAAGAAACTATTGGCAGAAGCAGAAAAAGAAAAAGAAGAATTAAAAGCTAAAGTAGAAAAATGGCATAACTCTTCTAAAAATATTAATATTTTGCTAAATAGTCAGATGAGTGCTAGGGATAAAGCTGGACTTGGGTATGGTGATCAAATGAATAAAGGTGTTTTAAGTTATGGAAATGAAGTTTTCCAAAGTGTGTTTGTCAGTAGGACAAGTGATATAGAAGATAGTCCTGTAAATGATAGATATGCAGAGGGGTATGCTTGTGGTTCCCCCTCAAATGATAGACTACGCTTACCTCCCAGTTCACTGACCTACAATAAAGAAATAGATTACTCAGAATTTACATATGGTCCAGAGCACTCTAAACCTAGTGAATCTAATGCTAGGAGCAGTGACTTTAATTACTTGTTGAAAACTAATTTAAGGTGAAGAAACAACAAGAACAACTATGCCTGGAACCATTTTTTCAATGAACCCAAATTAGTAAGTCAACCTAAAGTTTGGTACTGTTGCTCACCATCATTGAGGATATGAATCAGAATAGTGAAGATAACATGTGTCACTACCCGCAAAAGAACAGGTAAACACCTAGTTTTTGCTTTTTACATCACATAACACTATAGTTGAAGCATTAAAAAACTCTTAGGCAAACTGTTAAAAGAACAAAACACATTATGAGTCAAGCAGTCTCTTAACCTAAAAAAAAAAGGTTTGTAGTTTTTTTAATGGCCTGGAAAACTGGGTTTAGGGATTGGTTTTACCAAAAAGGCATTTTATGGTATGTGGAAGTTTAAGTCCATCTTATTAAGATATTGTGATTTCCCTAGGAAAAGGATGGCTAAACAGAGCTAAATGTTAAACAATAGTATGAGAAGCGGTCTGGTTAAAGGGAGATAAGGCAAGTAATGGAACAATGTGCAAATAGGAAAATCATCAAACCAATTTTAGTTCCCAAAAAGCATACTAAACTAGAACTGGTAAGATTCAAGTTAATACTAATAGAACTAACTGTACTAACACAGTTAATACTACTAGGCATAATTTTAACAAAGATAGGCAAACCAACTTAAGCTGTCTGCTTAGTGAAGTTAATACTGTTAAGCCTATTGTGAATAATGCTAGACCAAAAGCTGGTTTTCATAAAACTTTTTCACCTTTTAGAAAGCCATTTAATAAAACAACAGCACTTAGAACAATTTTTTCATATCAAAAAATTAATACTGCTGAGGTAAATGCAGTTAGTGCTGTTGGGGGGAAAAGGGAAACTATTGTTAAGCCTCAACAGGTTGTAATTGGAGACACAAAAGACATTACTGGAACAAAGTCTCCAAATACAATGGTGGATCAAGTTCTAGAAATTGTGTTTCCTTTAAAAGAACCACTATGTCAGACCCAAGCCCAAAAAGGCGTTGGGTCCCTAAGAGAAACTAATCTCTCTTATTTAATGTGCAGGATTATCCACAAAGAGCTTTATAGAACAAAGGGATTGTTAATAGTGGAAGTTCCAGGCACATGACTGGAAACAAAGCCAACCTTGCTGAACATCAAGACTTTTAAATAGGCGTGGCCCTGTTCTATTTGGAAGAAGTAAGTTACATAACTTGGTAAAGGTAAAAATAAAAACTAAAGGAGAAAGTTAAGAATTTTTGAGAGGATGTGTGCTTTGGTGAAAGAACTATAGCATTTCAATCTCTTTTCTGTGTCAACAGAATGTGTGACAAGAAAAACACAGTTCTCTTCACAACACAGAATTGTCTTGTGATCGTCCTCTCTAAATTTTAAGTTACTGATGAATGAATCAAAGTATATACTTAGAAACCTAGACCAAAACACACTATGTAAAGTTTCAATTTTATAGAACATTGTTCCTTCAGTAGGGTCTCTAAGTCCTGTCTTCTGCGATCAAAGGCCATCTAAATTGATAGTAATCTAACCAAATGGCTAGTAGTATGGTTTCGGGTCAAATATTAACTTAAATACTTACGCAAACTTGTGAAGGGGCGAAACCTTGTAAAGGTTTACCTTCAAAAACAATTATCTTTTCTCGTCAAACAATGGACCACACTAGGTGTTTCTTAGTCATGAGACAAGGAAAGAAGCACAAGGCCCTATCTTGTAAGGCTAGAATCAGGATAGCTCTAGTCTATTACAGCCCTAACATCTTCAAGCATATGGAATTTTTTAGGACCTACAGTCTGTAAGAGCTTAAACATAAACTTGTTGCAAGATCGTTATCATTGATGCATTTAGCAGGTTTAGTTTGGGTGTTCTTTTTTTAAATAACTAAGGATGAAACTTGTAGGCATCCTTAAGGACCAAGTATAAGATAAATTCATACCATTAAATCAACAGTAAACACTATTAATGTGATAATGGTACAGTAATTTAAGAAACAAGGATTGTATTGAATTCTGTGGTCACAAGGAATCAAGTAGGGAATACATTAATGCCAAAACACCACAACAAATGGAGGTTAGCTGAAAGGAAAGAACAGGACCCTTAATTGAGGCTACTAGAAACTATGCAAGCAGATTCCATTTCTTACCTAACTACATTTATCGGATGAAGCAGCTTAGTAATACTTGTTAAGTCCCGTAATAGGGTATGTAGTGACCAAGCCTCAAAATAAAGACACCTTAGAAACTTATTACCTTGGTAAAATACCATTCAAAACATATAAGACCTTTTGGGTGCCATGTGACCATACTTGAAAACCATTGACTCACCTGGGCAAGTTGATAGGAAAATATAGAAGAAGGAATTTTTAGGTAGGAATTTCTCTACTAAGCAAAAGGCTTAAGGGTATACAATTTATGAAAACGCAGAGAGTTGAAGAAAACCTTGCACATAACCTTTTTAGAAAATAAACCAAATGTTGCAGGAAGGGACCAACTTGGCTGTAGATCTTGATTGTTTAACTGATTCAACAATGAATTATCAACCTGTGATATCAAAGGAATCAAACAGCTAACAAACATGCAGGTCCAAAAGACGCTAAACATATGTAGGTACAGAATAAAATATTGATGCAAAAATACTGAAATGATTGAAGCTGAATCTGCTCAGTGACTAACTTTTGGAACTGCCAATTATGGTACCCCTTCTTATACTTCAACAGTCAAAGCTCAAAAGTCAAAGAGTGCAGGTTGACGAACCTAACAAAAAATCCTTATTTAATAAGACAATTAGAACCATTAGAATAAGGAGGATCAATTCTATTCTTGATGAGCTTGAAAGACTTAAAAGACAAGAACATGATGTTTAATGATGCAGCTGAGCTCTCGGAAGGAGTCTTGCGCCAAAGAAACGGAGGATTTGCTTCTTCAAGCAGGAGCTGGCTAAAGCTAGCAGTACTAAACACATTTAATTACTGCTAGCACACCAGTTAGATAACTGACTACCATTATGGGGACTATCCTTCACTGATACGGACCAAGATGATTCTGAAATACCAGCTTTGAGGATATGTAAGAACCATCACTACTGATGTATTTTTATACCAAGGCTACTTATGATGTGAGGTGCAGTGGCTGACTTTACAAATTTAGAAACTATTGTGAATGTTAGTCCTATTTCCACATCAAGGATTAACTCTATTCATATCCTTACGACTCTAATTCTTGGAGATCCAAACTCAGCAGTTCAAACAAGGAGCAAAGTGCCAAAGTTTTTGGAGCCCATTGGCTTTTGTAAGTTATATTCAAAGCAGATAAGAAATAATCATAAGGACTTTTCATCAATTATTTATTTGCTTGTTTCTTGTCTCAAAATGAACCCAAGAAGATATCTGAAGCACTTGAAGATGAAAGTTGGGTTGATGCTATGGAGGAAGAATTGCTACAATTCAAGATTCGGAAAGTTTAGATTCTTGTAGATTTGCCTTATAGGAAGAATGCAATTGGAACAAAAAATGAGTTTATAGAAATAAGAAGGATGAAAGAGGTGTTGTGGTTAGAAATAAGGAAAGGTTGGTTACTCAGGGACATAGGCAAGAGGAAGGGATAGATTATGATGAGGTTTTTGCTCATGTGGCTAGGATTGAAGCCATTAGTATCTTTTTAGCCTTTGCTTCTTACATGGGATTCATAGTCTATCAGATGGATGTGAAAAGTGCCTTCCTGTATGGCAAAATTAATGACGAGGTATATGTGTCTCAAACCTCTTGGTTTTTGTAGAATCCTTAAGGTATCCCAAGAAGGTCTACAAAGTAGTGAAAGCTCTCTATGGTTTACACCAAGCTCCTAGAGCCTGGTATGCTACTTTATCTATTTTCTTGTTAAAGACTGGATACAGAAGAGGAACTATTGACAAGACTCTTTTCATTAAGAAGGACAAAAATGATATCATGTTAGTACAAGTTTATGTTGATGATATTATTTTTGGTTCTACAAAGAGATCATGGTGTGATGAATTTAAGGCATTGATGAAGAGTAGATTTCAGATGAGTTTTATGGGAGAGCTCACCTTCTTTCTTAGATTATAAGTCAAACAGAAAGAAGATGATATTTTTATAAGTCAGGATAAGTATGTTGCATAAATTCTAAAGAAGTTTGATTTTGCTAGTGTAAAGACTGCTAGTACACCAATTGAGACCCAGAAGCCTTTAGTCAAGGATGAAGAAGCTAGTGATGTGGATGTATAAACTTTGATCCATGATTGTCTCTTTAATGTACAGGGTTGACTGCTTCTAGCTGATATTATGTTTGCAGTCGTGCTTGTTCTAGGTTCAGGCTCACGTTCAAAGACCTCCCCCATGTCTAAATGCTTGAAGAGAATTCTTTAGATATCTAAAGGCAAACCCAAGACTGGCCTTATGGTATCCTATAGTGGTCCATCATTTGACCTAGAAGCCTACTCAGATAGTGACTATGCTAGAGCAAATCTTGACAGGAAATCCACAACAGGAGGTTGTCAATTTCTTGGCAGGAGACTTATTTCATGGCAATGCAAAAAGCAGACAATTGTGGCTAACTTCTACTAAAAGCAGAATTATGTTGCTGTTGCAAATAGCTGTCTTGGGCAAGTTTTATGATTTCAAAAATCAAATGGTTAGACATATTGGTCTTCAAATTTCAATGAACACAAAGATCTACATTGATATTAGAGACTATATCATTTGTAAAAATCTAGTATTTTTCACTCCAAAACAAAGCATATTGCAATAGTCACCACTTCATTATGTGATTGCTTAAGAAAGAAACATTATCTAGGGTGCTAAAGATACACACTACAAAACAATGTTTGCGTGTATGCTTCAACTCAAGGCTATTTTGATGTTAATAGGTTCCAGTTCTTGGTAGTTACTATTGGGATGATCAATCCATAAACGACATTAGCTAAGGGGAGGCAATATGATTTGTTATACAGTTTGTATGAAGTGTTTAGTGTGCAGAAGAATCTTGACCATAGTGACTTGAATTTTAAGGAGTTATTTGTGTATTAAGAGAATCATGGATAGAGATATAGATGGAACTGAATGTATCTGTTGTTTCCAAAGACTAAGTTTCATTATGTTTCATGGTATCTTTGGTTTGACAAAAGTTAGTACCAAGTGAAACCCCCCCATTGCAACGTTAATCCCAATAGGCAAAGATAGTACCGAGCTATAAAGACGTTAGAGAAAATACCGCCCAAGGGACTAAAGAGTAAATTGAAACGGTTTCTTTGAATTTTGGGTATTGTTCAACCTATAGTAAACCCATCTCAAATGCAACAGTTTACTCACGTAAACTCTCTGAAAAAATCGCATTTCTTCTTCAAACCCTAATCTTTATACTCATCATCGCTAATTCAATTTCATCAAGTAAGGATGTTCTTGGAATCAGCCGCTAAACACAAACATGGTTCACTTACTTGGAAAAGATTGATAGGAATACAGAGTTTTTTCAGAGATATCACCAGCTTTCCTTACGTGAGAGCTGCCATTCACTATGCTCTCACTGTAAGTCAGTAGTCTCTAACTACATTTTTTGGAACAGTTTTTGGATGTCTCTAAATCCAAAATACATCAACAAAGAAGTATATTACTGCCAAAGTAGCTTGGCAGCATGTGTCTTATCACAGAGCATCAATAAGAAGTAAACTTCCTTTGTTTGATATGCTGATGGGGATAGATTTCTATTCTAAATCAGGCTATATTTTGATGCTATCTTCCAGCTAATGGGGGTAAAGGGGGACCTAAATGTACTTAACATTTAACAAAGCTCTATTTTTCACCCCTTATGGAGATTTACTTTTTCAAACCAGGAATCACTGCATAATTCTAAAAGCACTGTCTTGGGATCATTCCCCACTAATATTGGCCAACAAGCAGTTAATTTCGTAACCACTACTCAGAAAATATAATTTTTCTAAATTAATTTTTGATGGTATGAGCGACACATTATGGCTAAGAAAAAGTTTTGTTTATGTATCAAGATTATATTTCAGTCATTTTGGATACACAGCTAAAGAATGTACCTATGCCCTTTAGACCATTCCCTATAATCTTTGACAAGAAAAGTTTTCACTTCAGGTTTAAAAAGGGAAAACATTTTCAGGTAATGTAACACCGTTTGTTTGATTCCTATGTTGGTTCAACCAACTAAGGATGAGGAGAAACTTTAGAAAGACCAATACTGAACCTCAACACATACCGAACCATATACACAGCTGACGCTTTCTCCTAGACCTTCACCTACAACCATATTCTTGATTTCCCATTCCAGAGGGTTCTGGTGGGAATCATGGAGGTCAGTCAAACCAAGTGATAGATCCCTTTCAGGGAATGAGGGTGGCATGACACTCCAAAGTGTGTATAGAACTATTGTAATCTCTTTGTGTACACAATTATACGGATCAAGGCCAAAGAAATTAAACACTTGAAGGCACTGAGATCAAGAAGCTAAGAAGAAAGCCCCAAAACTGTTATCACACACCACAACGCTTGTAGTGAAAGTGTAGTCCATGAAGCAAAAGATTGGTCGGGAAAGAAATCGTTGAAGAAACAGTAAGAATGCAAAAGGAGTCTGTATCCAAACAGGGGAGGAAACCTGCTAAAGCTAAACCTACAGTCCATAAAGATCTAGCTTTTGATGAACTTGATGATGATACAATGGACTATATAGAGACTGAGGATGCTCAAGATGTGGGGAGGATAAGCTATGTGGTGCATGAAGAGAAGGAAAGTGTAGAAAAGGGAGTTAGTACTAAAGATCCACTTAGTACTGCTCAACCAAAAGTTAGTACTGACAAGCCTGAAGATAGTACCGACAAACCAGATGAAGGTACTGACAAGCCAAAAGTTAGTACTGACAAGGAAGAAGTTAGTACCGACAGACCAGATGAAGGTACTGTTGATCAAAATAGAGGAAGAAGTGCTACTCAAACAGCTTCAACAACAACTACTCAAACAATATTTAGTGATGATGAGACCATTGCACAAGTCCTTATCATAATGTTTCAGAACAAGGAGAAGCTCAAAGAAAAACAAAAAGGAGTAGAGTTTAAGGATGTTAAGGAGACTGAGAGACCTAGGCCTACTTCAACAAGATCATTATTAACATTAAAGCCTCTTCCCAAGATTGATCCAAAAGATAAAAGCAAAAAGATGATTGAAGAGGAAGATGAATCTGATACTGATTCAGAAGATATTACTGAAGCTGAAAAGAAATTTAAGCAGCTTGTTAGGGATGAAGAGGTGGCCAAAAAGGTGCAAGAGGATTGGGATGCAGAAGAAGAAGTGAAAAAGTTAGCTGAGGAAGAAGCTACAAAGGCTGCACTCTCTAATGAATATGATTTATTCAGGCAAGACTTAATGCTGACAAGATACTTGCTGAAAAACTTCAAGAGGAAGAGAGAGAAATGTATACTATTGAGCGGAGAGCCAAATTTATTCATGAAACCATTGCTGCCCAAAGAAGATTTCTTGCTCAACAAAGATCTGAAGCTATCAGAAATAAACCTCCTTCAAGGAATCAGCTTAGGAACCAAATGATGACATATTTGAAGCATGTTGGAGTCAAGAAGCATTCTGATCTGAATACCAAGGGTTTTAAAGAAATAAAAGCTTTGTATGACAAGATAAAAAGGTCTGATGATAGTTTCATTGCTATTGGTTCTGCTGAAGATGAAAAAGTAATCAAGGAGATGAATGAACAAGTTGCTGATACTTCTAAGAAGAGAGTAAAGAAAGATGACAATATTAAGGGAGAGATTAAAGAAGAAGAAGGAACTAGAAAAAGAAAGCTTGGTATAAGGAAGAAGCTGAAATCTAAGAAAAGGAAGTTCACTTCTGAAGATGATGAAGAGTTAAGATTATGTTTAACTATAGTTTCTGATAAGGATAAGGAAGTGGATTATAAGATACTTGACAAGAAGTATCATATCATATAATGGAGATCTGAGTATCTTACAACCAAACCACAGTATGATGAGACTGAAGAGATAGAAGATGTTTATCTTAATGTGGTGATTAGAAGTATTAGACAAAGAAGATACTTCAGTACTTTGATGGCAGTGCTTTCAATACTTGATAGAGATGACATCTTTGCTATATATCAACTTGATGAAGCAGTACTTAGAAGTCACAATGGAAGGAATTGAGTTGATTCTTTAGGGAGATTTGAAGATAATGATGGAATCCTTAAAAGAAGAAAATTATCAAAGTGACTTCTGGAATAATAAACAAAATTGGGAGATTGTCATATGGAGATTATATGAAGCTTGTGGAGTTTACATATTAGAGCTTGAAGATGGGACAGTCATTCATATGTTGGTTGAAAGAAGGTATCCTCTCTCAAAAGATTTGATGCAAAGGATGCTTGATTTTGGATTAGAAGTTGAGATAGAAAGTACTGTTGCATTAGATTTAATAAGATTCATTAAACAACAGCTAAATGAAGAGTAAAGAAGAAATGGGATTGAGAAGGGTTTGAGTGTTGGCTAACCACCACACAACAAATGGTCATCAGTTCACCATGCTTAATAGGCATAAGAACTGGCTAGTCCATAAGCAAACGGCTTATGGTAAAGACTTCTCAAATCCGTTTATGGTTGACAATTTACCAAAAATTGTAGGGTTTTCAACTCACCTTGCTTCATGGTGAAGAGTTGGCTAGTCCAAGATCAAACAGTTCTTGGTAAAGACTACTCAAATATGTTGATAGCTGATAGTTTGCTAAAAACTATATGGTTTATCAATGCACCATGTTATGGAAATGAAGCATTGGCTAGTCCAAAAGCAAACGGTATTTGGTAAAGACAAATCAATTCCGTTGATGGTTGACAGTTTACCAAAAACTGTATGGTAATTAACTCACCATATTTTTCAATAAAGAGTTGACTATCCCAGAGCAAACGGCTACTGGTAAAGGAAAATCAAATCCGTTTATGGCTGGTAGTTTGCCAAAAACTACAAAGCCAACTTAGTTGGATTGTTGCTGAAAAGACAAAGTTGCTGATGAAGATGGATAGTGTTTAAAGATCAGATCAAGATGTGTTAAAGTGTTTGGATACATCCTCCAAGAACTTAAGAAGATTAACCTGAAGAAACATGAAGTTAAACAAGTTCAACAATCATGTTTAGGGGAGGATTGTTGGGAATTGTGTATTCCTAACTTAGTACCGTTAGTTCTATACTTAGTACCGCTAGTTATAGTTAGTATTGAAAGTACAAAATGCTAAGTACTGTTCAGATAGTTAGTACCGTTAGTACAAAATAGTTAGTACCATTTAAGAGATATGTATGAGATATTGTAGGAAAAGATATGTATTATCTTTTACGCTTTTTGTAAGCCCATTAGGGTTTATCATTGGTCTATAAAAGGAACCCTACAGCATTAGAGAGATGACATTGATAACACACATATCTCATCTCATAAAATCATATCTCATAGTTAGTAATCTGTAATCATATTAGCAGATTAATAGAAATCAAAGTTTAGTATTCATTATTCTTCTTAATACTATTGTGTAGATTCCGCATATACAATAGGTATTCATAGTCAGTATTTCTCTATAGTCAATCTGTATTTATATAAGTTGGCTATCACCCTTAGTAGGCTATAAAGATCTGTTCAGTTTGGGACTCACATGAAATAAGAAGTAAATGAGGTCTTGGAATAGGATGCTATTTATATCATAAATATCTAGCAAAACCATTTGATAAATTCATGGTATTAGTGTTGAAATGACTAGTTGTGTAAGAGCCCATGGGGGGAGGGATGGTTTTTGTGTAAGAAAGCATGG
This sequence comes from Tanacetum coccineum, assembly GCA_026074375.1. Classification (NCBI taxonomy): domain Eukaryota; kingdom Viridiplantae; phylum Streptophyta; class Magnoliopsida; order Asterales; family Asteraceae; genus Tanacetum; species Tanacetum coccineum. The sequence goes on along the minus strand of BQNB010006222.1, from coordinate 66,029 downwards.
CATGAGTAAGGAAGTTGCTCATTTATGTAAGATAGGTTGCTTGCATAGTTATTTAAGCACATGTGTTTCTAGAAGGAAGTTTTAGTTATTATTTCTTTGAGTTTTTTTGTATATATCCGGCCATATATATGTATGTATAAGAGAGTTATAAAAATTGAAGTATTGGGTATAATTGTGGGTATTTGATTGAGTTTAGATAGGTAGAATGGTTTACTTGTATGCAAAAAGGTTCTAAAATGCGAAACATAAACGGTTTACGTAACGTATAAAAATAAAATAAAAAAAGTTAATTATTATTTTCGTAAAAATAATATAACGCTTGCTTGATGTAAATATTTATTTGTTTGGTATCCGTTTACGTTGATTGTTTATTTTTAGTTTACGCGATTTAACTAAACGATTGAAATTAAAAGTAAACGCGTAAAACCCTAAAAATAAAAAATTAAAAGATTGAAGTCGTAAAATAACCTTAAATAACAGATTGTTACAGTCTTCCCCCGTTAAAGGAGCCTTGTCCGCAAGGCTCAAGACGTGGTATTGGATGAAGATGCGCGATTGGTGAAGAGGTGCAGATACTTATTCTGAATTGATCTTCACGTTTCATGTGAACTCGGGACCTCTCCTAGAGTTCCATCAAACTTTGATAATGAGAACACTGCTTTGCTTCAACCGCTTGAATTCACGATCCATGATCTCCATAGGTTCTTCAACGAAGTGAAGTTTATCATCTATGTGGATCTCATTTAAGCAACGACTCCCACTTTCGCTAATACCTTGAAAGGTCTAATGTATCTCGGGTTCAACTTACCCTGTTTGCCAAAACGGATAACCCCTTTCCAAGGTGAAACTTTTAATATAACCATATCTCCAACTTGAAATTCCAAAGGCTTACGCCTCACATCAGCGTAACTCTTCTGTCGATCACGAGCAGCTTGAATTTTGCTTTTTATCTGAAAGATTTTCTCGGTGGTTTCGTGAATGATTTTTGGACCGGTGAGCTGAACGTCTCCGACCTCGGCCCAACAAATAGGTGAATGCTATTTTCGGCCATAAAGTGCCTCAAATGGTGCGGCTTTGATGCCTGTATGATAACTATTGTTGTATGGTAACTAAATTAGTGGTAAGTGTCTATCCCAACCATTCCCAAAATCTATCACGCAGGCGTGTAACATATCTTTAAGAGTTTGGATGGTTCTTTCGCTTTGACCATCAGTCTCTGGATGGTAAGCAATACTCATATCCAAACGAGTACCCAAAACCTTTTGGAACGACCTCCAGAAATTTGACGTAAATATACCATCACGGTCACAAATGATTGAGACTGGTATTCCATGTATCGTGACCACTTCTTTCATGTACAGTCTTGTCAATCTCTCCATCAAATTGGTTTCTTTCATTGGCAGGAAGTGAGCATATTTAGTAAGACGATCAACAATCACCCAAATGGTATCATAACCACTTGACGTCTTAGGGAGCCTGGTAATAAAATCCATGGTGATATTGTCCCACTTATACTGAGGTATCTCAGGTTGCACCAATAAACCAGATGGATCTGGTGTTCAGCTTTGACCTTTAAGCATGTCAAACACTTGCTAACATAGGTGGCAATATTGGATTTCATGTTGGGCCACCAATATAATTTCTTTATGTCATGATTTTTTGACTTGTGGAACTCATTCATAATCAAAGTCCTTAGATCACCAAAGCATGGCAACCAACTCCTGTTCTTCAAACACAATGTTCCGTCAGCACGCGGTTCCAACCTCTCTTGCTTGGGATGATCTGACTTCTCTTTCCTGATCATACCTCCCATATATTTAGCCTTGAAGTTTTCTGGTTTCCTTGCTTCGATCTGAGCGTTTAAAATTTGCTTGGGAAGATCCAAACCAATAGTCATAACTAAGGCTCGAACCCGTAATGGCTTAATTCGTTCTTTTCTGCTTAAAGCGTCAGCCACAACATTTGCTTTACCCAGGTGATAATGAATTTCGCAATCGTAATCACCGAGTAACTCCAACCAACGACGTTGTCTTATGTTCAACTTCTTCTGATCCAGGATGTGTTGTAAGCTTTTGTGATCAGCGAACATGGTACACTTTGTTCCATACGGATAGTGTCTCCAAATCTTTAGAGCGAACACTACTACACCTAATTCCAAATCATGAGTTGTGTAATTCTTCTCATGAATCTTCAATTGCCGTGATGCATAAGCAACCACCTTCTCATTCTGCATCAACACAACACCTAATCCTTTATGCAAAGCATCATAATAAACGATAAAGTTCTCAGCTCCTTCAGGTAAAGCCAAGATAGGTGCACTACACAACTTTTCCTTCAATAGTTGGAAAGCTGCTTTTTGTTTGTCACCCCAATCAAACTTGACCTTCTTCTAGGTTAGCTTGGTCATTGATTTGGTGATCTTTGAAAATCCTTCAATGAATCTTTGATGGTTACCGGCAAGACCTAAAAATTGACGAATCTCTGTTAGGGTCTTAGGATATGCCCAATCTTTAATTGACTCAATCTTGGCAGGATCCACGTGAATGCCTTAACTATTAATCACATGACCATGGAACTATACTTTGGGAATCCAAAATTCACACTTAGAAAATTTGGCATACAACTCCTCATTCTTAAGAAATTCTAAGATTAACTTAAGGTGCTCTTCATGCTCTTGCTTGCTCTTTGAGTAGATCATAATATCATCAATAAAGACAATCACAAACTTGTCCAGATATAGTTTGCACACCCGATTCATGAGGTCCATAAATACCGCCAGTGCGTTTGTCAAACCAAATGACATCACTTAAAACTCGTAATGACCATAACGAGTCTTGAACGCGGTCTTCGGGATATCTTCTTCATGAACTCTCAGCTGATGATAACCCGATCTCAGGTCGATCTTCGAGTGGACACTCGACCCTTAAAGTTGATTGAATAAATTGTCAATTCTTAGAAGCGGATAACAGTTCTTCACTGTTAGCTTATTTAATTCCTGGTAATCGATGCACATCCGGAATGATCCATCCTTCTTCTTAACAAACAAGACCAGAGCTCCCCAGGGTAAGGAACTAGGTCTTATAAAGCCTTTGTCGGAAAGCTCTTGCAGTTGATCCGACAATTCTTTCATCTCGGACGGAGCTAATCGATAAGGCACCCGTGCTACAGGTGCAACACCAGGTATTAAATCAATTTGAAATTCCACTTGTCGGGTTGGTGGGATACCCGGCAAGTCCTCAAAAAATACTTCAGGAAAGTCTCGAACAATTGGTACGTCTTCAAGTTGCTTCTCCTCTGACTTGTCTTCAGCCTTCTTTGTGGTAACATGTGCCAAAAAGATAGGGCATCCTTTCAACAAATACTTTTAAGTTTTGGTGCACGAGATGATGTTTAATCAAGACTCATGTCTGTTGTTGCTTCCGTCAAAACGAACAATTAAGGTTTCATTCCCAAAGGGAATACGAACGATCTTCTCATCACAAACGATTACAGCATAATACATTGATAACCAATCCATACCAATTATGACATCAAAACTACCAAGTTCTATGGGCATTAAGTTGATGTTGAATGGATGATTTAAAAAGTTTAAAGTGTAACCCTGTATGATAGTATTAACTTCAATTATTTTTTTATCGGCTAGTTTGACATCATAATCATGGTTTAGTGTAGTTGGAACGATATCAATTAGGGAACTAAATGCAATAGACACAAAACTCCTATCGGCACCAGTATCAAATAAAATAGAAGCATAACGGTTGTTTAGGTGGAACGTACCCGTAACGACATTAACGTCTGGGTTTTCCCTGCATTTCCCACTGCATAAGCCCTTGCTTGTACTCCACCATTCCTAGCTTGATTTCCTCGGTTGTTATTCTTCAGTTTTGGACAATCTTTCTTGTAATGCCCTTGGACTCCACACTCAAAGCAAGTGACAACCTTTTGAATCGCCTCGGGGGTTCTCTGGTTGTTAGTAGTAGCAGTTGGACTTCTATAGCCACAGGCCAGATGGCCAGCCTTCTTGTAGTTGTTGTACTTAGGAGCACACTGCCCATTGTGATGGTAGTTGCATTTTGTGCACAGAAGTAGAGATCCTCCATACTCTCTCTTCTCACCAGGCCCAGCAGTGTAAGCCCTGGCTACATTTTGCCTTTTGTGAGGCTGTTGTTAAGTGTGGTTGTTCCTTGAGTTGTCATCAAGCTTTCTTTCATTCTCGGCTTGACGATCAACAAAAGTATGGATCTTCTGATCCATCAGATCATTTGAAAATTCAACCGCATCTTGCATTGTTTTTGGCTTGGATGCAATTACACTGCCTTGGATCATGTCGGGAAGTCCCCCAACATACTTCTCAATCTCTTCAGATTCTTCGGGAAACATTCTCTCGCACATCAGTGCCAACTCTTGAAAACGTTGTGTATAGCTCAAAACATCAGTTCCTTTAACTTTCAAGTTCCAGATTTCAATTTTTAGCTTTTTAATTTCACTTCTTAGACAATACTTGTCAGTCATCATTTTCTTCAGTGTTTTCCATGTCATCCTATATGCAGCATCATGACTAACAGTCTTAACGTGGGAATTCTACCATGTTCGTTCATTTTCAAGAAGAGTACATGTAGCAAACTTGATTTGGCACGCGATGATGCAGTTGCTTATGTAGAATACAGATTCCATTTTCTCGAACCATTAAGTCAAGCCTATGACTCCTTCAGTAACCTTAAAATTAAGGGGTTGGCTTTTCATGAAGTTGCTATAGGTGCACTCATGAGCAGTAGGCACCTGTCTTCTTCCTTCGCTTTCTGAATCATGGGTGACATCTCCATTTCTACTGTTTCTGGTTGCTTCATACTCAGCCAAAGCATCAGCTACGCCTTGGGATATCAAGCCTTTAATCACGGCATCGGTTACATAGGTTGTGGTTTTCTTTGGAGTCATTTTCTTCAAAATCACAAGAAAATATAATACATGTTAGATTTCATACAATCATAAACACGACATGACATATGCATAATATATAAAATGAGATCACAAAACACAGTGAAATATACAACTGAAGTGAGATCAACAATGACATAAATAAATTGACATTCATACATAACAATATCGCTAACATACATGATAGTTTTGGTTACAAAATGGAAAATACAGATTCCTACAGCCATGCTAGCTGGGAGTAACCCATAATACTTAGCAGGCTATACATGACAGCTAAATGACTGAATGTAAAACTAGCAACTACTACTGGCATCCTCTAAACCATTAGGGTGTGTTGGGTCTCTAGCCTCTAATGCATGAATGCGTCTAAAAGCACAAGTCACCGTGTCACCTGCCTCCTGTCTCTGCCACTCCATCCTGCCGTGTTGAGTCTGAAGTGTCATAACCTAAGCCTCTAGTGATATGATACGAGCCTCTTATGCCCTGATAAAATCCTTCAAAGTCATGCTCATACCATCTGAACGAGACCATGCCTCACGGGCATACATAGTCTCTCGCTTGAAAGCAAAAGACATAGAGCTGAAGTATCACCTGTCTTTATGCAACATGTTGATTTGAGCTCTTAAAAAAGCTTGATCATCTTGGGCATCCTTATACCGTACATACATCTTATCGGTCTCCTGCCTGAGAGTGGTGGCAAGATCTATCACCCTCTCGTCGACCTCCTCTAAGGTGGTCGGTGCCCTCTCCTCAGCATCCCTAATGCTGGCATCTAGAGTGTAAATAAATCCATAGTCAGTACCATAGGTAAAATCAAGTCTAGTCTATCTAGCAGCAGCTGCCAAGCTCTCCTCGATCTCAAACCTAAGAGCGAGAGCAGTGAGACACAACCTCTTCCAAAATGGCATATTCGCCTTGGGAATATCACTCCTACGATCAGCAGATGGTAACAACAAGGGTGGTGATGGTACAGGTAGTAGGGGTGATGGTATCTGAGGGAGTGGAGATGATAGTGGAGTAAGTGGAGATGGTGGTGGTAGTGAAGGTGTAGGTGTGACAGCGTACTCATCAATATGTACCTTAGCAGATGGTGATGGTAGAGTATGAGGTCGAACAGAAATCCGTGCTCTACGGAGTCTGGTCTGGGAAAAAGGGATAATAGTTAGTGGTGATCTGGGTGGTGGTGGTGTAGCAGCCGACTCGTCGGTCTCAAAGGGTTCCTTCTCCTCAGCTGAGGGGACAAAGTCAATAGTAGGTAGTGTAGAGTCGGCCGGAGCAAGATGCTCCTTTTCCTCCTCCTTATCATCATCATCCTCGGAGGACTCCTCCTCCTCCTCATCCCCTCCATCAGCAGGATAATCAGCGGGATCCTCTTTCGGGTCCTCCTCTAGGTCCTCCTCTGGATCCGAGTCAGTAACATAGCCCGGTGATAGGGCGGTGGGTGAAGCATCAACAGGTAGAGGCTGATCCTCAACCGGTATCTCATCGTTAGATGGAGCTAAATACTCTGGATACTCAAGACCAGACACATAATCGGGTGATGGTGGTGCCTGCTTTGGGCCTGTAGAGCAGCCTCCTCATATGGATCCATCGCAGGAATGATCCAAGATCGCTTAGCAGATGAAATGGATGTGTAAGTAACTGTAGCATGCGACTCTGACGAAGACATGACTGCTGTAACAACCCAAAAAGAGTATACATATATAAGACAAGTGTATGTAATATACATAATATAATATAAACACGTATATCGATCATGTAAGCAGTCAATGCAAACAAATAGTGTATGTATGTCCGTGAATTTTTTTTGTATGATGCAGTGTTTGAAAACGGTTATAGTCTAGGTAAGATATGCAACCTAGTTCTCTATAACCTTAGCTCTTGATACCAATCTGTAACACCTCTAAATTGGGTCGCAGTGGAATAAGGGTCCGGGAGTGTTACTTCATAATATAACAACACAAGATATGAGAGAACGACCTCTATGAGTCATTTAAAATGATACATTGGATTTAACTAAAATATTGTTACAAAAGCTCCATGCTTAAATTGTTCCTCCATTAAAAATGTAAAGATTTTGATACATAACAAATATCCCAAAATGTAATGCATTAAATCTCTATTGCAATATGAATCCAAAATGATGCATCCAATGTATCCAAATTCTTGTACTTATTGACCTAAGAAAAACATGCTTAAAAACGTCAACATAAAGTTGGTGAATTCACAGGGTTATGTAGGTATATAAAGTAGGACCGCAAGATTCAAAGTGTATGACAATGTAACACATACAATATCACAAAAATATAATTATGAATGCACTAAGCTCATGACACTGAAGCTACAATATGTATGTCTGCAAATTAATATAAATAATGTGCCCGTGTAGATGTTTAACCCGTAACATCCTAAATCTGACATGATATACGTCCGTTGGTTTAATCCGTCGAACCTAGTGAGCGCTACTTACCCGAACGGGGATGTCAATCCCAAATAGATCTATTTATAACATTCGCGCTTACATCAAGTAATTAACAGTTTATGATTTATGAGCATAGTGGGTTATCGCTACTTAGGCAAACTCGTAATTTTGTTTAAAAGTGTACTTGTGTCTAATTGTAAAACAATGCATGTTTCTCACCCTAAAAGTTATAAATCATTGTAATTGTATAAAATAGGGCTATGAACTCACCTCGGTGAATGAATTGACTATATTAATCAAATAAGTTAATCGTCACCTAAAATCCAAATGCAACCTAATTATTTTATAAGTCGTATGAGTATAGTGTATTTGAAATAAATACAACAATATATAAATTATAGAGTTATATCACCACCTAATAGTTTTTACTTAAGCTATAAATGTCGAAAACGCTTGATATTTAATGTCCAAGTACATGTATCCGTAAAAATATTATTTTTGACCAATAATTGGTTATTTGTTAATAGCACTTGATTTAATATTTAATTATTTATATAATGATATTATACAAATAGTTTAATCATTTTGTAAAATAATATTTATAAAGTTAAAAACATGTATATATTATATAAGAAATGCTACATTGTTTTGTAAGGTTTTTATTGAAACGAACCAACACTATTCATGTCAGAAAAAATAATGCAGAAAATTTAATATAAAGGTTAACTAGCTTTTAAAATTTCTAGTTAAAAATCTATACACTTCTAGTCTCCAAAAACTTGATATTTTATAGTAAAACGTCATTCCGAACAACTTGGGCGTTGTATATCTCAAGTGGAGGATCTTTGAGTAAAACAAAAATGTTGCTAGCCACTTTCACACAACACAAAAAGTTGCTCACAAACTATACATGGAGGATCTTATCGAGCAAGTCCCAGGGGAGTTTCTTGTTCTAATTCTTTATATTTCCTGTTTGTCATTTTATATTTATACAACGTGGGCGTTGTATATCTTAAGTGGGGGGAGGAGAATTTGAACACTACTTGTCCTTGTTCTCATAATACTTGGGCGTTGTATATCTCAAGTGGAGGATCTTTGAGTAAAACAAAAATGTTGCTAGCCACTTTCACACAACACAAAAAGTTGCTCACAAACTATACATGGAGGATCTTATCGAGCAAGTCCCAGGGGAGTTTCTTTTTCTAATTCTTTATATTTCCTATTTTTCATTTTATATTTATACAACGTGGGCGTTGTATATCTTAAGTGGGGGGAGGAGAATTTGAACACTACTTGTCCTTGTTCTCATAATAATATGCCTAATTATGCTTAAATTAAAAAAAAGTAGCTTGTTTTTGTGAGATTATTAGTTGCATGACCCGCACACATAACCCTTATTTCTATATTGAGAGGATTAAGCCTATTCCGTTTCTCCTATTTTACTCAAAATTTCATAAAAATATGAGTGTGCCGGTGATATAGTAAACTTTAGAACCTGGCTTGGTATACTACTCGAGACCACAATAATAAGTATTTTGGAGTAACTTGTCCAGATTGGTAAATTTCTAGGATTAACCCAAAAAACCTATTCCATTTACATACATTATGTGTTATTAACTAACCACACTGGTTAGTTAACCCCCATATAAAACCCCTTGTTTACTCTCATTTTTAGAGTAAGATACCCTTAGAAAAACATGTTGAGCCATTCTTTAAGTTTCTTTCACCATTTAAATTTGTTTCGTTACGCCTTTACACCTTAGCCTACCCTAATAGATTAAGTCCTTGGTTGGTTGTTAGTTGCTTTTGTGTAAAGTATGTATTTCCTGTGTTCGTGTGTGTATTTCTTATCTTTGGTTAGGTCAGGAATTTCATAATGCAATGGGAATGTGAAAGTAGTTATTTTATTTTTTATGAGATGATCGATTATTCGTCGGTACATTCTATAAACCAACGATGTAAAGTTTTGTTGTATATTATTTAAGTTGGTCATAAAAATTAACGAACTATGTATTTTTTTGTATCAAGTGGTAAATATCTCCACTATTGTTATATTATATTATGGATGATCAGGAGCTGGTCGTTACAGGAACGCCAACTAGGTTGTTTTTATAGATCGTCAAGGATAATGATTAAGACATCTTTGAGTCTAATTCGTGTCTATCAAACAAAGCGTGAGTTTTCGTGTTAAAGCATGATTTGTGTCTTTTTTAAGGTTGTGGTCAGGAAAGTGGCTAGCAACATTTTTGTTTCTTGGTTGGACTTAATTTATCTATTTTGTTATTTTATTTTTACACCAATTATAAATATTTCCCATGCCTAATCCCCACCCTATATCATTCTTCATCCTAACATTTGGTTTGCTCGAATAAGGGAGTGAGCAATCACATGTGTCTCATTCATGGATTTGAATGTGTATGTGTGGTTTTGTCACCCTTGTTGGTGTAATACTATTGGTAAAGATTACTTAATCCTATTCTTTAGCTTATTCGAGTTAGGGAGTGAGAAATCACAAGTGTCGCGGTCATGGATTTGGGCGTGCATTTGTGGTTTTGTCCCCTTTTCTAGAATATTGGTATCGATAGAGATTAAAAAGAATGATCAACCCTTAAGCCTTATCATATTTACCCAATTTACCTTTTTAGACTAGTTACTCCTTGGCTTTAGTGGTGGAGATGTGTATCCTTGCCAAACTTATGATAGAATACTCGTCACGACCGAGCAATTGAGCGAACTACTAAATGTTTCCACAAAGATTAGTTGAGTGATTTGAGTGATTTCATTTCCTATTTCGAGAGGTGTTTGGTTGTGCGCTAGTAATTGAATAAAAACGCTTCAAGGAAAAATCCTATACATTCATTTGGGAAACATTTTCATAAGATAAATTCTAAAATCTACTCGAGGACAAGTATGATTCAAGTGGGGGGATATTTGATGTCATCAAATAACGTCACTTTGTTGGCATCATTTATCCCATTTATATTGCTCGTTTTGTATAAGATTTGATACTTAATCGCTTATGTGATAACCAGTAACTTTTCTGAATTTTAGTATTTTTAAAATACTATAATTATATGTCTGTGTATTTTGATCTTGTCAGTTCTCTTGAAGAAAACTGAAAAGTTGACTTTGGTTGACTTCTTTTACGTAAAGCGGTTACGGTTTGACCGGGTATTGAGAGTCTTGATTTTCTTAAATGAATCACTTTTGATTCATTTTATCTGTATCGAAGTATGTATGTTATCGTCTTAACGCTTACTAGGAAGGTTTCCCGCGTTCAACGAAAATCGTCACGCAACGCATACCGGTACGACAGTAATGGGAAATCGTAATAAATACCTTGGGTTGATTATATGAACTTACTTAAATAAGTTATTTAAGATTTCTATTAGCGGTTGTTTTAAAATAAGAATCTTAGAACTACGTCCACAAACTAGTCAGGGAAACGAAAAACTACGCGGGTTTAGCAATCAAATAAACAAATGACTAAAAATCTATTCTTGGTCGACCCTAAGACATCTTGACGCATTTTAGTACATTGTGAGTCATTTCGTGAACGAATGTAGCCTTTGCCCTTTTCTGAGATTTTGAATGTTCTAATTTAGTCCTTTGACTATTTGACTTTTGTTAGTTTCGTTAGAACGAGTACCGTGTTGACGGTGGTGAATCAATGTGATCCTGAGTATTTTGTGTTTATGTTGATTGTGTTAATCCTTTTAGAGGATTTTAGCTATGTTGAATATGTTCCGGGAGGTTTGTCCTGAAAATAGTTTGGAAGTATGTCATGTAAATATTCTAAGTTCTTGTAAGAGTATTTTTAAGTCTAATAAATATACTAGGAAACTTTGGGTAATATTTTAAAATAGAGATTTTTGAGTTTTAAGAGAAAACAACAAAAAAAGAGGCAACCCGAGACCCCCTAAGATCTTGTCCGGGTTCGAGCTAGAAGGGGGACAAGGGTGGCAAAATTTTAGCTACCTTGTCCTAGCAATGGTACATATGCTTTTGTCTTAACCTAAAAGACACATAGTGCATGAACTTTGAAGTTATTTTCCCTTCTTTTCTCTCTTGCTTTGCTTTGCTCGGCTGAATTCACAAAACACACAAACACATACTTTTTTGTTAAACTTGATCAAGAACACGGTATAGAAGTCTTGGGTTGATTATAGTGTTTAGGTTATTGTTTAAACTACGTTTGGGTAGTCGGTTCACGTTCTTTCTCGCTTTTTAAAACCCTCCTTGTAAGTTTTCAAAAATCTTTTAATAGTTGTACTTTTATAGTTATTATGATGATCTTATGTTGGTTGTACAAGTCATTTGTTTTGAATCGAAAACTTAAAACTTGAAACGAAAGTAATAAGGGTGCGTGGGTTCGACGTGGACAAAAAGGGAAGAAACAAAGGTTGAACACTTGTATATCATAGTTGTGGTGGTAAAATAACTGTGTCAAGTGCTTATTTCGACTTATTTTGAAACATAGCTTAAAAATAAGCTCATTTAGGGCTTATTTGTGTATTGGGTCTTTGTGTGGTCACGACCCAACGAAAAAGAAAGGAAAGAAAAATGTTATTGGGCTTGGCCCATTTGGGTTAGTTTCGGCTTAATTGGTTTTGGCTTATTTGATATCGGCTTATTTAGTTTCGGCTTATTTGGCTTCGGCTGATTTGGTTTCCGCTTATTTGATCTCGGCTTATTTAGTTTTGGTTTATATTTGATTTCAGCTTATATTGGTTTCGGCTTATATGTGATTTCGACTTATATTGGTTTTCGAGCTTCTATTTCGGGCTTATATTGATATTTTGGGCTTATATTTTGGATTTATATTTTGACTTCGGGCTTATATTAAGATAATTACTTATTTCTAAGATTTATTGGACTATTTTGAGACTTACTGGATTATAATATACACTCGTGGACGCATTGGGCCGAAAGGTCCGATAAAGTATAAATACCTTGTTTTTCAAAACTATCAGGCTAATTATGAAGCTCTTAATGGGCCATAAGGCCCAATGACAAGTGAATCAACTAATGGACCTAAATAGGATTGACAATGGTTATGTAAGACTTAACAAGTAATATCAGACTAATGTTGGGCTTTTAGGCCCAATATATGAAAACTTAATAACCTAGACCTCTAAGATAGATAAATTGGTTAATGGGTACTTACGAAAGTGGAAAATGATTAAGATGGTCGATTATAGTCATGTTTGGGTAAACGACTCATAAATATGGATTTTTGGCATTTTGTCAGAACTTTGGAAAATTGTGGGAAGTGTTGAAAGTTTAAAGTTTGAAAACCTTGGGAACCTCTTATAAACGAACGGGTCATGCCAAATTTTATAAATACAAGTCACACTTAGAAAATATTGTGGAAAACTTATTTTTGTGTTGATCCGACTAAAGGAAAAATGTGACTTTCTAATAAACCTTAAGTGTCAAGGTTAAACGATCGAACGTGGACATACTAAGATGGCAAGATTTTATACTTACCCATTCTAGCCGGATAAAAAGACGAAAATAATAAATGTTATTATTTATTCCAAGTATTATATACATATGTTTATATATATATATATATATATACATATATATATATACATATATATATATACATATATATATATATATATATACATATATTTTCTCGTCAGATTTTCTCGAATCGTTTGGATAGTTGTCTCATTTTAGTTTGTTGAGTCTATTCTTGAGTATTATGTGTTGATGTCGCACTTAGCCCAAGTGCATCGAGTTGTTTTACTTAGTTACCACGCAACCATGATACCAAAATGTTTTGTAACGAGAATAAGGATTTTGTGTGAACTTAAAGGCAAACGCTTGTACAATAAGATAATTTTGTACAAAATGTTAATAAGGTGAAATTAATGATTAGGTCGTGGTCAGGTATCGTTGTGCGTTGTGTAGAGATTATCTGTTCAGCTTATATCATCTGTTGAGGTGAGTACTCGTAGCCCCATTTTAAACTCTTTTCCGTTCGGGGGAAATGATACTCAAATGTGTTTTGAACTGATTTTCTAAACTATGCAAAAGTTGATTTGTTTTGGGACAATGTTTTGTGCTTATGACTGCTATAAGAATGACACGAGTTTTGGTAGAATATGATGTATGAAACTTTCCTTGTGGATAGTTTGAATATGATGTGTGAAACTTTCCGTGTGGATTGTTTATAGCATGGACTTGCTATGGTTTGAAATGATATGTGATGTGTCGCCCTATATATAGCTCCAGCTGGTAGGCTTTAGGTGTATGTGAGTTGAGATGTTGAGGACATTGCGTGGCAATGGTCCATATGAATGTGAATTTGATAGCATGGGATTGCTTTGTTTGAAATTAAATGTGTTGCATGTATTCCCTGTCATTTTGCACAATTGTCTTCTATTTGAAATATTGGCACATCGACTGGGTTTTCTATCAAACCTACAAGCTTACCAATATTATTATTGACCTTTTCGAGTATCATTTTCAGGTGTGTGATTCAACCAAGGTAATTTGGGAGTAATGGGAATTAAAGACGTACGCATGTGGGATGCTAACTTGAGACTTGTACATTTTTAGGTCTAAAATGTAAATTTGTAAACTATTGTAAATCTTGATCTTTTGTAAAATCGGATGGTATGATATTGTATCTTGTGCAATGTGAATCATTATGTCGCATTCCCTTATTTCCGTCGCTGACGGGGTGTGACAGATTGATAATCAGAGCCAAGGTTATAGAGAATGCTCGTTTTTATAAAAATAAAAACGCAACTATAACCAAACTAGAATTTTTGAAAAAAACCTCGAACATGATGAAAGTTAACTAGCCCGAGCGGTTCATAGTTTTTCCTAAATTACGCATAGCCTGATCAACTATGCCTAATGCCTGAAGGACTATAAAATGATAGGGGTAGCTTTCTTAAGTTATGTTAGGGGAAAGGGAGGGAATATGTGAAGTCTAAGACCACCTGAAAATGAATTGACCTTGAACGTACATATCGCATAATATCTACTTTTACGTGGTAATGTGGTATGAGAATGCTTGCGAGCGTTGAGGTCTAGATTATCGTTAATTGCCAAGTGGTTTCCATGTTACCTTAGTTGTATTGCATGATGCCCTAAGAGCCTTGGTAGATATGTTGTTGATAGCAATGTTGATTAAGGATGTGTCTTTGGTAGCTATGTTGTTGCATTTCATGAGGCCCTGAGGCGCTTGTGCTGTATCGAACCTTGTTGGTGCTTGTTTGGCGTTCGTACCTTTTCGGTATATCTGATATATATATATATATATATATATAATATATTATATATATAATAATAAATATATATTATATATATACATATATAGATATATATATATATATATATATATATATAATGTTGAGGTGTGTGTTGTGTGTAGTTGTGTTTGTGTGTATACACACACACACATATATATACGGTTACGAGAACCTAATTTCAAGCGTTATGTTGATTACTATATGTAAGCAGAGTTATGCTGATAATTTGAGTAATGATATTTTATAGGAGTACTTATACCCTTTATCGTGTTATCACAGGTCATGTCTACCCCATCTCACTTTGATATAGAGATTATCTCACACACTGACGAAGCTCAGAGCTCCCGAGTACCTACCCATTTACCTGGTGACCCTTATGTGGCAGTTAGGCATGCATATTTAGTTGATACGGACACTGAGTCCGGACCCCATGAGGATATTAGAGAGACAAAGATTCCTCAACTATTACTTGTTGTACCATCACCTGTTTAATCATCAGATGACTTTCACTTGATAGTTGGACATGATTATACACCTGCCACTGTAGACACTGAGTCTGAGCCAGAGGAGGCTCCCTCGAAGATAGAGGAGTTTCAACCATTAGTTTCTAGGGCACCCCTTATTGATGAGGAGTTTGAGGTTTCGAAGCCATCAGATACTAGGATCACCTCATCACATTCCTTAGCTTCATCGGATTCCACCACACTACTGTTACCTGATCAACCATTTACTCAGACTTCACCCACCCCTACACCCACCCGAGTTTTGTTCCACCGTAGGACCGCACGTATGGCCACGCGTACTCAACCGACCCTATCCCTGGGCATGTCAGCCCAAATAGCGAAGGCAACTGCTTTGTCCCCATCTTCCTTTCGTAAGAGGTATATATCCTCTTACGAGACACCATCCCCATCATCATCTTTGACCCTTCCCATACGGAAGAGGTATCAGGGTACATCAAAGCTTGTAGAGAACACTATGGATGAGAGTTCAGATTCGAATGCCGAGAGAGAGGGTTCAGAGGATGAGGGTCATGGTTTAGAAGAACGAGGGTCGTGGTTCATAGGAGGAAGATGAGGAGGCTGCATTTGAGGGTCACCAGCAGGCAGTCCTGGTTGTGGATACAGCCGATAAGCCTTTGAGACTTGGTTGTGGGGCGTTGAGATGTCATGAGTTGACATTAGGAGAGGGCTCGGTGCCTAGTACATTTGAGATAGGACAGAGTTATAGGTCTATGTCAGAGCAGCAGAGGGTAGAAGAGACTCCTACACCTAGGCCACGGGTTTGTGCTACATGGGTAGATCATGTGGATGGCACAGTTTATACAGAAATTCCGGTCGATGTACCACCAGTTTGTGTACTTGTTTAGACACCACCCTCACTCGAGTGGTCATCCGATTCTTTACCAGTTTCACCATCATCCCTAGTAGTTCCAACACCCATAGCTTCACCAGTGACTACCCCAACAGCCACTATAGCAGTAGATGAGGATGAGTTCTTAGAGGTAGGGGCACATCTTGAGCTTCACGGGAGCATACTCTATGATCATACATAGCATTTGGAGGCACTATCACCTACTTAGTTTGAGGGTTATGATCGAGACCTTAGGGAGTTATATATTAGGTCGGGGGCGGTTAGGATGAGATTTTCTCTTAGCGTTATAGGCTTAGAAGTTTGGAGCAGGAGCAGGAGAGGGCCACAGTGACTTTCGGTGCTTTATGGAGACCAGTGTTGGCTTTGGAGGCATGGGCAGGACATGTTGACGCCCGCAGGGCAGAGATGTGGCATGATAGATATGACGATCATAAGTTGATTCATGATATGTTGGTACAACACGTCGCGATAGAGCGTGAGCTTCAGGAGATGAGAGGTCGTGTTTCTACTTTAAAGCAAGAGAGGAGTCGTAGAGAGCAGTAGGCTGCATGAGGTTGGTTAGGATTTGTATATATCACTAAACTGAGTAGCTTCGGTTAGTGTTAGACCTAAACTGAGTAGTCTCAGTGGTAGTAGTTATGAACTGATTATGACCAGTCGGTAGTTGACTCTTATCAAAGTCGTAGCTATGATAGTAGTAGAATAATTTTATACAAAAATTAAGAATCAATGGATGGTAGTATGTTTTCTTATATGAGTTGATACATTTGGTGCTTGAGTACATCGTTGTCTATACCGGTTGGTGACACGATTCGTCACTCACCTCAGATAAGATTTCCATACTTGTAAGGCCTCGTGCGCACTTTCATTTTGATTCTTGCATGTGGAACTTGAAAGATATTCAAGTTACCATATTGTACTATACGTTGGAAAAATAAGTGGTTAGATAAAACCTTGTGAAGTCACGAGGGGACTTGGTCGTAGTTGTAGTAAGCCGATTTGAAACCCGATATAATTTGGGTAACACGATTCTAAGCGATATCTTGATCTTTCTAGTTGAAACCCGAGTTACTCGTAGCAAGTAAAATCTACTTGGAAGAGTTTAAGCAGATTATGATAAGCGAACCTTAGACGGTTTTGAGAAAGTAATACGTAACTCATAATGTGTGGGACACGTATCTCTGGTAGAACTTAACCAAGTTGACTAGTATAACCGAGGAATTGGATATAGTTGGATGCCTTAGAACATTTTGTTGGTAAGTCGCGGGCTGGATCATATCCGGACATGCGACCAAGAGACTCAAAATTTAAGGTTAGAAAGAACTATTGAGTTGTGGAGATAGTGGAAAAAAAGCCTACCTAGTCATCCGATTATGGTCTAGGTACATCTGAGAAGTGTAGGAGCCGAACTTGAGAATCGAGTCTCTAGAGAAATCAATAGAAACCTCACTAGAGAGAGACCGAACCGATAAAAGAACCAGTGTGTTTTGTTAAGGATTTGAACTCCCGTTATCGATATGTTGGTGACCTGAGCTGAATTTTGGGGCGAAATTCATTTAAGGGGGTTAGATTGTGATAACCGATAACTTTTTCGAATTTTAGTATTTTTAAAATACTACAATTATATGTCTGTGTATTTCGATCTTGTCAGTTCTCTCGAAGAAAACTGAAAAGTTGACTTTGGTTGACTTCTTTGCGGTTGGTTTGACTGGGTATTGGGAGTCTTGATTTTCTTAAATGAATCACTTTTGATTCATTTTATCTGTATCGAAGTATGTATGTTATCGTCTTAACGCTTACCGGGAAGGTTTCCCGCGTTCAACGAAAATCGTCACGCAATGCGTACCGACACGACAATAATAGAAAATTGTAATAAATACCTTAGGTTGATTATATGAACTTACTTGAATAAGTTATTTAAGATTTCTATTAGCGGTTGTCTTAAAATGAGAATCTTAGAACTACGTCCACAAACTAGTCAGGGAAACGAAAAACTATGCGGGTTTAGCAATCAAATAAACAAATGACTAAAAATCTATTCTTGGTCGACCCTAAGACATCTTGATGCGCTTTAGTACATTGTGAGTCAGTTCATGAACGAATGTAACCTTTGCCCTTTTCTGAGATTCTGAATGTTCTAATTTAGTCCTTTGTCTATTTGACTTTTGTTAGTTTCGTTAGAACGAGTATCGTGTTAATGGTGGCGAATCAATGTGATCGTGAGTATTTTGTGTTTATGTTGCTTGTGTTAATCCTTTTAGAGGATTTTAGCTATGTTTAATATGTTCCAGGAGGTTCATCCCGTAAATAGTTTAAAATGCCGAAAAACGAGTCCCGATACACCCGTTAATGTTCAAAACGAATTTTGGGAAGTTTAATTTGGAAATATGTCATGTAAATATTCTAAGTTCTTGTAAAAGTATTTTTAAGTCTAATAAATATACTAGAAAACTTCGAGTAATATTTTAAAATAGATATTTTTGAGTTTTAAGAGAAAACGACACAAAAAGAGGCAACCCGAGACCCCCTAAGATCCTATCCGGGTTCGAGCTAGGAGGGAGACAAGGGTGGCAAAAATTTAGCTACTTTGTCCTAGCAATGGTACATATGCTTTTTTCTTAACCTAAAACACACATAGTGCATGAACTTTGAAATCATTTTCTCTTCTTTTCTCTCTTGCTTTGCTTTGCTCGGCCGAATTCACAAAACACACAAACACATACATTTTTGTTAAACTTGATCAAGAACACGAAGGTATAGAAGTCTTGGGTTGATTATAGTGTTTGGGTTATTGTTTAAACTATGTTTGGGTAGTCGGTTCGCGTTCTTTCTCGCTTTTCAAAACCCTCCTTGTAAGTTTTCAAAAATCTTTTAATATTTGTACTTTTATGGTTATTATGATGATCTTATGTTGGTTGTACAAGTCGTTTGTTTAAATCGAAAACTTAAAACTTGAAACGAAAGTAATAAGGGTGCGTGGGTTCGACGTGGACAAAAAGGGAAGAAACAAAGGTTGAACACTTTTATATCATAGTTGTGGTGGTAAAATAACTTTGTGTCAAGTGCTTATTTTGACTTATTTTGAAACATAGCTTAAAAATAAGCTCATTTATGGCTTATTTGTGTTTTGGGCCTTTGTGTGGTCACGGCCCAACGAAAAAGAAAGGAAAGAAAAATGTTATCGGGCTTGGCCCATTTGGGTTAGTTTCGGCTTAATTGGTTTTGGCTTATTTGATCTCGGCTTATTTAGTTTCGGCTTATTTGGCTTCAGATTATTTGGTTTCTTATCATCGTAAATTAATTGATAGTGATAATGGCAAAGATATTTAACAACATGAGAATATAACATACCAACAATATTTGATAATTTACCGGATTAAAGTAACGAACACAGTATCCTTGAATTGTTTTATTTATCACAACTTTTTTATGTTGTTTGTAGGGTCGTGTAGTTCGATGACTCAATTGTTCTATTTAATGTGTATAATCGTTTATGTATCATAAGAATGAAACTGTTATATATTAATCTCATTCAGACACTTTTTTTCTTCATAAAAAACAAACAATATTATTTCATTCAGATTCAGACATTTACGCCTCAGATTCAGATTCAGATGTGCGAGTCAGATTCAGATTCAGAGCCTCTTAATAAACAAACAGCACCTTAGCCTTAAAATATGTTGACTTATCTGAAATTACATTAGTTGATAAATAGCCAAACATGCAGAGACTAGATTAGACTATTTAGTATAGTTTAGATGTGTTTGGACTATAAATACCCCCTCCATAGTTCCATGGAGGGGTGAGGATTCATTTGTATTATTTCACCAAAGTGTGTGTGTTCTCTTTCTCTCTAAAATACATACACATCTTTCCTTTTTCTATTTATAAATAATATGGCTTACTTCTTATTCAATCCTCCCCGACATCTGAATCATCTTGTTTAGCTAGTGTTTCTTATTATGTACAATTGGTATCAAGAGCTAACCGGGGGTATATTGTATTCGTGCGTGTTGTGTTTGTGGTTTTGTTGTTTCAGCTTATTTGAACTTATTCAGCTAATTTTTTTTTTTTTGTGTTGGCTTACTTTTGTTTATTTCATTTTGAACATCATGTCAAAAGATAATAAACATTTTAGACTTTGGCTTGTGAATTGTTTTACAAACATTTTGATAAATATGGGCTCTTTTGCATTAGATTGACGTCTTGATATTCTAAAGTTTTTTTTTTCTCTTTCGCTTTCATTTTTTATTAGCATAAAACTGTTAGTAGTCATAAAGCGTCTTAATTTTCCCCTTTTTCTTTTCATGATGAAGTCTTTTCCTCGTGGCTTATTTTCGTGTATAAGAGCTTCTTAAAGTTTTTTTGTCGTTTGCTTATCTTCTTGTTGGTGGTTCACGGCTCAAAGAAGTCAAGAAGGACGATAGTACATCCGCGTTTCAACCGATCTAAAAGATGGTTTTGGAACCGATCTAGCACAACCGAACGAGTTCAAGTCTACATCAACCGAACTAGTCAAGTTTCAAGTGCCGATCTAGTTCAAGGTTTCAAGTGTCGATCTAGTTCAATATTTATAGTGCCGATCTAGTTCATCCATCAAGACAACCGATCTAATCCAAGCTTCATCACCGATCTAGACATTCTTTAAAAGGCACCGATCTAAACCACCGAACTAGTGTGTACTGATCAAGAGCACCGAACTAGTCATCTCTACAAGAACCGATCTAGTCACATTTCATTGAAAACCAATGTCTAGTGTGAACCAAACTAAACTATGAACCAAACTAACTCAAACAAGAGCAAATTCTACACGTTTAAGTAATTTTCGAGTTTTCGGTTTCGAGTGACAGTCGACAACGAGACTTATAACCTATACCATTGTGATCGTGATCCTTTTTCGATCAACGTGATATTTACACTTTTCACCGACGATAAATGTATCATCCTGAAAGAAGTAAAAAAGAATCGTTGCATTTTTTCTTAATTTCAAACGTAGATGACAAAGATTTTGGTGGGAAATTTTGCATTAATTACCAAGTTTCATAAATTGGCACATGCAGTCCTTCTATTTCAAGACAAATTCAAACTTAGTCCTTTGTTGAGATATTATCCCTCCTAGTTGAAACTTCTTTTCACCATTAGTCCTTACTTGTTATACTTCAGCCGTTAGCCCTCCAATGTGAACCGTTATTGCACCTTTAGTCCCCACATTCATAATTAACAACCGTTAATCATTCAAAGCCCAAAAACAACACAACAAACACGATACATAACACTAAAAACGATCCGAATAAGATTCACTAAAACAACAAACGGCTAAAGATTCGGATTACGATGACAAGTGATCACGGAGTTGATTTGGTATCCCTTATTTGAGATTGAAGTTGAATTTTACGAAGGGTCTACTTTATTTCATACATCGGTGACTTCCTTCTATTTTCTACCCATTTTCTTCAAACCCAATCTATCGATTGATGACTTGCTTGAACGTATACAGCTTATGATTAAGACTTGGATTATCTAGTTATTTCCTGATGTAAGGAGTTACATTGTAGTGCTCACGGGTTATAGCTATCACTTAAAGGAGTTATGTTGTAGTGCTTAGTGTCACACGCAAATGCAGATGTGGATAATTTCAAGAGGTGTTGTACTTCTTATACTTTTCTGGTTGAGTATAGGGTACTTATAGATTTTAATCTGTGCACGTTTCTATCAACAACAGTGACAGATTAAGTAACAAAATTTGGGGGATTATACTTTCGTTTTCAAGTTTGTATATCGGGTTTACTTACCAAGTGGTCACAACAATAGCTGCCAGATTCGGAGTTGGTAAGTTAGACAAGAGGAGTTTAAGGTTAAGATGTAATCAGCAATTCTTACGGGATAATTGAAGCTATAGAACGGCAATGGTACTTCACAGTCTAAGCAAAAATCCTTAAAAGATCTTCAATGTCTTTATAACTTTTTAAGATTGATGCTACATGACAAGAAACTCTCTCGAGTATTTGGTTCGTACACGACATGATGCTTTCCGAGAGTTGCAACCACCAAATGGGGAGAAAATGTGTACATCCGGGACTTAGTTGACTTTGATGTTACCATATCAACTTCCAGGGGAAGTAGTGTAGACTACTTTGCTTAGTATGGTTTGTGAAGTATTGTGCATACGTGAGAAGAATTGTTGCTGATTCCTTGCATGTACCCCCGAACGAATATTCACCAAGACCTAATGACAAGTAGCAGTAGTATTTGATGTGGTTTTCTACTTCTACAAAATTCTGTTGTGCACGTAAATGTCAAATATAAGTTTTTTCTAGCTACATCAAAGTTTCAGAATCTGCTCAAGATAGGGATGTTGGTTTGGGGGGAAGCTGATTCAGAAACTTCGCCAAAAAGAAGTCTAAGAAGAAAGCTTTTCAAGACATGCTGCATGAATTGGGGGGAAGTTAATCCAACTCATGCATACTACAATGGTTCCTGTACAATTAAAGACACTGAAGATCCAGATGGAGTACAAGTTTCAATGACAAGGTGAACTCAGAGAATCTTAAAGCATTGAGCGCTTTAGAAGACTTTATTTGTGTTGTATTTGTACCTGATAGGAACATTGTAAGTAATTATGTATGTCCACATATTGGGGGAATATTGTTAGCCTTAAAATAAGTTGACTTATCCGGAATTACATTAGTTGATAAATAGCCAAACACGTAGGGACTAGATTAGACTATTTAGTATAGTTTAGATGTGTTTGGACTATAAATACCCCTTCCATACTTCCATGGAGGGGTGAGGATTCATTTGTATCATTTCACCAAAGTGTGTGCGTGTGTTCTCTCTCTCTCTAAAACACATACACATCTTTCCTTTTTCTCTCTCTAAATAATATGGCTTACTTCTTGTTCAATCCTCCCCGACCTCCGAATCATCTTGTTTAGCTAGTGTTTCTTATTATGTACAGCTTTGCTCGGCCGAATTCACAAAACACATAAACACATACATTTTTGTTAAACTTGATCAAGAACACGAAGGTATAGAAGTCTTGGGTTGATTCTAGTGTTAGGGTTATTGTTTAAACTACGTTTGAGTAGTCGGTTCCAGACCGCGCCCCCCTATCTTACTCAGCCCACCCTTTCCCCCCCCCCATAACCTCCTTGTAAGTTTTCAAAAATCTTTTGATAGTTGTACTTTTATGTTATTATGATGATCTTATGTTGGTTGTACAAGTCGTTTTTTTAAATTGAAAACTTAAAACTTAAAACGAAAGTAATAAGGGTGCGTGGGTTCGACGTAGACAAAAAGGGAAGAAACAAAGGTTGAACACTTTTATATCATGGTTGTGGTGGTAAAATAACTTTGTGGCAAGTGCTTATTTCAACTTATTTTGAAACATAGCTTAAAAATAAGCTCATTTAGGGCTTATTTGTGTTTTGGGCCTTTATGTGGTCACGGCCCAACGAAAAAGAAAGGAAAGAAAAATGTTATTGGGCTTGGCCCATTTGGGTAAGTTTCGGCTTATTTAATCTCGGCATATTTAGTTTTGGCTTATTTGGTTACGGCTTATTTGATCTCGGCTTATTTAGTTTCGGCTTATTTGGCTTCAACTTATTGGTTACGGCTTATTTGATCTCGGCTTATTTAGTTTCGGCTTATTTGGCTTCGGCTTATTTGGTTACGGCTTATTTGATTTTGACTTATATTGGTTTTCGAGCTTCTGTTTCGGGCTTATATAAATATTTCGGGCTTATATTTTGGACTTATATTTTAACTTCGGGCTTATATTAAGATTATTACTTATTTCTAAGATTTGTTAGACTATTTGAAACTTATTGGATTATAATATACACTCGTGGACGCATTGGACCAAAATGTCCAATAAAGTATAAATACTTTGTTTTTCAAAACTATCGGGCTGATTATGAAGCTCTTAATGGGCCATAAGGCCCAATGACAAGTGAATCAACTAATGGACCTAAATGGGATTGAAAATGGTTATGTAAGACTTAACAAGTGATATCGGACTAACATTGGGCTTTTGGGCCAAATAGATGAAAACTTAATAAATAGACCTCTGAGATGGATAAATTGGTTAATGGGTACTTATGAAAGTGGAAAATGGTTAAGATGGTCGATTATAGTCATGTTTGGGTAAACAAATCATAAATATGGATTTTTGGTATTTTGTCAGAAATTTGGAAAATTGTGGGAAGTGTTGAATGTTTAAGGTTTAAAAACCTTGGGAACCTCTTATAAACGAACGGGTTATGCCAGATTTTATAAAAACAAGTCACACTTAGAAAATATTGTGGAAAACTTATTTTTGTGTCGATCCTACTAAAGGACAAATGTGACTTTCTAATAAACCTTAAGTGTCAAGGTTATACAATCAAACGTGGACATATTAATATGGCAAAATTTTATACTTACCCCTTCTAGCCCGATAAAAAGACGAAAATAATAAATATTATTATTTATTACAAGTAGTATATA
The DNA here is from genome assembly GCA_026074375.1 of Tanacetum coccineum. Taxonomy (NCBI): domain Eukaryota; kingdom Viridiplantae; phylum Streptophyta; class Magnoliopsida; order Asterales; family Asteraceae; genus Tanacetum; species Tanacetum coccineum. The sequence continues at coordinate 41,537 of BQNB010006222.1, read as the reverse complement.
CATATGTTTATATATATATACACTTTATCGTTACGAGATACTTATATTTTAATTTTTGATCTTTGGATTTTAATCATTTCTCGTCGGATTTTCTTGAATCGTTTGGACAGTTGTCTCATTTTAGTTTGTTGAGTCTATTCTTGAGTATTATGTGTTGATGTCGCACTTAGCCCAAGTGCATCAAGTTATTTTACTTAGTTACCACACAACCATGATACCAAAATGTTTTGTAATGAGAATAAGGATTTTGTGTAAACTTAAAGGCAAACGCCTGTACAATAAGTCAATTTTGTACAAAATGTTAATAAGGTGAAATTAATGATTAGTTCATGGCCGGGTACCGTTGTGCGTTGTGTAGAGATTATCTGTTCAGCTTATATCATCTATTGAGGTGAGTACTCGTAGCCTTATTTTTAACTCTTTTCTGTTGGGAGAAAATGATACTCAAATGTGTTTTGAATTGATTTTCTTAACTGTGCAAAAGTTGATTTGTTTTGGGACAATGTTATGTGCTTATGACTGCTATGTGAATGACATGAGTTTTGGTAGAATATGATGTATGAAACTTTCCGTGTGGATAGTTTGAATATGATGTGTGAAACTTTTCGTGTGGATCGTTTATAGCATGGACTTGCTATGGTTTGAAATGATATGTGATGTGCCCCCTATATATAGCTCCAGCTGGTAGGCTTTAGGTTCGTGTGAGTTGAGATGTTGAGGACATTACGTGGCAATGGTCCATATGAATGTGAATTTGATAGCATGGGATTGCTATGTTTGAAATGAAATGTGTTGCATGTATTCACTGTCATATTGCACAATTGTCTACTATTTGAAATATTGGCACATCGACTGAGTTTTCTATCAAACCTTCGAGCTCACCAACATTATTGTTGACGTTTCGAGTATCATTTTTAGGTGTGTGATTCAACTAAGGTAATTTGGGAGTATTGGGAATTAAAGACGTACGCATGTGGAATGCTAACTTGATACTTGTACATTTTTGGGTCTAAAATGTAAATTTGTGAACTATTGTAAATCTAGATGTTTTGTAAATTCGGATGGTATGATCTTGTATCTTGTGCAATGTGAGTCATTATATCGCATTCTCGTGTTTCTGCCGCTGACGGGGTGTGACAGCTTAATTGTGAAAATATTAGATATTATCGAGCATTTGGCGAAAGATGGAGAAAAGAGCGTGTTTTGGATCATCAACGAAAACGTTCGTGAAAGTCGACTAAATTTGAAGAATATGATGTATCATTCTCAAGGTTCTGTCACACCCCGGCATAGGCGAAAACACGGGTATGCGACGAAGAATGATCAATCATAACAAAAGATCCAAAATAGAGAAAACTAAAATGCATTAATGAAAAGTGTCATGATGACCTTCAACCCAAAATACAAATTTGAGTGAAGTCTCAACAAGAACACATCAAATAGTCGCCAATTATTACAACCAAAAGCCCACGCAGGGGTCCACACTAGTCTTGAACCAAAACCTCAAAGTACTAAGTTCAAAACAAACACCAAATGCAAGACCTCTCAATATATGATCCATACAGGATACTCTTAAAGTCTACTAGCTCGCATCACAACCTTACTGATCATTAACTTCACCTAAAAATGATACTAAAAAAGGTCAACCAAAATGTTGGTGAGCTCATAGACCTGAAGAAAACCCAGTCGCTGTGTCAATATTTCAAGTAGTGGACAATTATGCAATATGACAGTGAATATATGCAAAACATTCTAATTCTATGACTTAGCATCCCCGCTAATCATACACCATGACGTAGCATCCCCGTGCTAGTCATCATAACAACATATACCCATGCTCTTGGAGTCGCAACTCCGAGGTCACCCACACCTAAAGCCTACCAGCTAGAGCATTTACTTTGGGCAAGACCATCACAAACATAGCAAATTCATGCTAATCACATACATTGCCATGCATCTCGATGCACGCAAGTATAATTAAACAACATAATATTCACATAGCAGTCATAAGCACATAACATTGTCCCAAAAACAAAACCACATTTCGCACATTAAGAAAATACATTCAAAACTGTTTTGAGTATCATTTTCCCCCAACAGAAAAGACATAAAAAGTGAGGCAATGAGAATTCACCTCAAACAAAGGTGTCTAGCAGCAAACTTAATATCACACAAGCAAATACAACGACGTCCGAACACGACCTAGTCCAGTTAATGTTCCATTTATACATTTATTTCCAAAACAATTTTCAGGTTTGATGCATAGAGGTCAGATGCGCGTTGTACGGTCACCCTTAACGTTTTCAGTGGTGTGATGGTTGACAACTTAGTTTAAAAGATAACATACTCCAACTCAAACCTTAAATAATATATATACTTATACTATTTAATATAATAGTCGAGAAATATAGGAAATAAATACTTATATATATACTTCGGTAAATCCATACGGCACTCTTAGTTACCACTAATTCATCATTTAAATTATAAGAAACGAAACGTTTATTTATACTAACAATTTAAAGAAGTTTCGTAAAAATATATTTTTCATCTTTTAGTTGACTCATTAAAATAATAATATATTATTATTTTATCGCAAAGGTAAGTTTTGAGTAAAATTTCTAAGTATAGACTTTTACGAAATTTTGACATGACCCGTTCGTTTATACAACTTTTCCTAAGGTTTTAACCTTAATTTCAACCATTTTCCACAAATTTACCACTTTTCAATAAAACGCCAAAATCCTACATTTTACCACATACATCAAAACACGTTTCCTCAAATGACTTTCAACATCATATCCAAGTATGTTTCGCTTTCCAAAAGTTCGTTAAAATACGCAAATGACTAGTTGGCCCAATACTAAAGCCCATTAGTAGAAATAAGTCCAAAATAATAGCTAACAAAATAATTCGAACCACGATAAGCCCATAATAAGCCACGACAAGCTTTTAAAATAAGCTAACAAACTACGTAGTACATTTGGTTATCACTATAAGCTATCAAAATAGTCCACAAAAATACGACATAAGAGTTAAATAACCAAAAATAATTATTTCCTTATTCTTGTGGTTTTCTAACCATCATAAGCCCAAAATAAGTCCAATAGTGCTTAAAAATAAGCCAAATATACTACTAACCAAAATAAGCTAAAAATCAAATAAATGTTTTTCAACCATCACAATCACGACAATAAAACTACAAAACACTTGTTCTCTTTTTATTCATATTCGAACCAAACATACACCCTTTATTAGTTTTTGTACATTTTTCATGTTCAATTTTTAACAAACGCACCATACAACTAGCTTCTATGCATCATTAAACACTCAAAAATACAAGCTAAATTGAAATTTAGAAAACTTACAAAGAGGGTTTTGAAAACGAGTTAGGACACGATCTGACGACCCAAACGTTATTTAAATGATACCCCAAATACTAGAATTAACCCAAAACTTCCATGTCTTTATGTTTTTGATCAAGTTGCAAAAAAATTAGTTTGTGTGTGTGTGTTTTAGGTCGGACGAGCAAGCAAGAGAGAAAAGAGAGAAAATGTTTTGAAGATGAAATAAAAATTGTGTGATAAGAATCAAGACAAATAGGACTATGTACCATGGGTGGGACACAAGTGCTAAAAATGTGCCTCCTTGTCCCCAACAAGGTTCGACCAGTTATGGGATCCAAAGAGGGTCTTGGGTGCTTCTTTTTGTGTCGGTTTTCCTTAAAGCTCAATGTTCTCGATTCTAAAATATTACTCGAAGTTTTCTAGTATTTTTATTAGACTTAAAAATAATTTTCCAAGAACTTAGAATATTTACACGACATATTTCCAATTTGCACTTCTCAAAACTCATTTTGAACATTAATGGACATGCCAGGACTCGTTTTCAGTATTTCAAGCTTATTCACGAGACCAACTTCCCGGAACATATCCAACATAATAAAACCTTCTAAAAAGATTATTATACACAATAAACACATAAAACACCCTAATCACATTAATTCACCACCATCAACACGGTACAAGTTCCAATGAAACTGACATTAGTCAAAAGTCAAAGGACTAAATTAGAACATTCAAATCTCACAACAGGGCAAGGGTAACATTCTACCCCCCTTAAAAAGAATTTCGCCCTCAAAATTTAACTAGTACTAGAGCTAAACAGATGTGGATACTTAAGTCATGTTTGATCTTCACGTTCCCACGTGAATTCAGGTCCACGTTTTGAATTTCACCAAACCTTGACGATGGCAATTCTACTCCGCTTAAGCTTCTTAAACTCTCGCTCTAAAATTTCCACAGGTTCTTCCACAAAATTCAACTTAGCATCAACTTTGATCTCATCTAAAGGCACTTGCAGTGTTGGATCAGCCAAACACTTCTTAAGGTTCGACACGTGGAACGTGTCATGAACATCATTGAATTCCTCAGGAAACCTAAGTCTATAGCCTACCAGACTAATCCGCTCAGTGATCTCAAAGGGTCCTACAAACCTAGGTGCTAATTTCCCCTTCTTCCCAAAGCGTACCATACCTTTCCAAGGCAACACTTTGAGCAAGACTTACTCACCTATACTGAACTCTAAGGGTTTTCTCCTTTTGTTTGCAAAACTTTTCCGACGATCATGCGTAGCCTTAAGTCTATTCATTATCTGCGAGATCTTCTTAGTGGTTTCTTGCACTAACTTAGGGCCTATCAATTGTCCCTCTCAAACTTTTGCTCACATAATCAGTGAACGACACTTCCTACCATATAAAGCCTCAAACGGTGCACATCTCACACTAGAATGGTAACTGTTGTTATACGAAAACTCTACTAATGGAAGATGAACATCCTAACTTCCCCCAAAGTCTAGGACACATGCTCTAAGCATGTCTTCCAAAGTCTGGATAGTACGCTCACTCTAATCATCGGTCTGAGGGTGGTAAGCCGTACTCATGTCGAACTTAGTTTCTAATGCCTCTTGCATTGTTTGCCAAAACCTCGATGTGAAACGACTATCACGATCAAATATGATTGAGATTGGCAAGCTATGCCTAGCAACAATCTCATTCAAATAGAGTCTAGGTAACCTATCTATCTTATAGTCCTCACGCATAGGTAGAAAATGAACATACTTAGTCAACCGGTCCATAATGACCCAGATTGTGTCATGCCCACTACTAGTCCTTGGTAACTTAGTGACAAAATCCATTGCTATCCTTTCTTATTTCCATTTAGGGATCACAGGTTGCTGTAGCAAGCCAGATAGCCTCTGATGCTCAGCCTTAACCTTCAAACAAGTCAAACACCTACTAACATATACATCTATATCTTTCTTCATTCTCGGCCACTAATACCTATCTTTAAGGTCATAATACATCTTATCAGCTCCTGGATGTATAGAGTACTTTAACTTATGGGCTTCATCTATTATCACATCACCCTTCAAAGGAGCCCATATTCGATCCAGGTAATACAACGCTCCATCACTCCTACGTTCCATCACTTCATCCATTCCTCGTTGCATTTCTACCGGCTCATATGATGCCTCTTCCTGAGATGCTAGTATCTTATCCTTGATACTCGACTGAAGGGTCATATTCATATATCTAATTCTCTTAGTCTTGATCTTCGCCTTTCTACTTAATGCGTCGGCTACTACATTCGCCTTACCAAGATGGTAACAAATTTCGCAGTCATGGTCGCTGAAAAGCTCTATCCAGCGAACGTTGACACATGTTCAGTTCCTTTTGGTAAAGATAAGATAGAAGAACTCTTATGTTGGTATAGAAGACACACTTTGTCTATACAAGTAGAGTCTCCGCGATCTAAGGTGGCATAATACAACCGCACCCAATTCTAGATCATTGGTGGTGTAGTTTTTCTCATGAGTTTTCAACTTCCTAGATGCATATGCTATCACCTTACCTCTTTGCATCAACACACACCTAATCCTAGGCCTGATGCATCACAGTACACCACAAAATCTTCCGAACCATCAGGGAGAGCTAGAACAGGTGCATTACACAACTTTTCCTTTAAAGTTTGAAATTCCCTTTTCCATGATCCTCACCCCAATCAAAGGACAACTTTTCAGAGCCAAAATGGCCAGGGACTTAGCATCTTAGTAACGTATTCTCTATAAACCAACGAATAACCCTGCCAAATCCTAAAAATGAGCAGACTTTATGACGGAGATTTATAGGGCATTCCAATTCCCAATTCTTAAACACGGATTTCAATCTTACTAGGGTCTACATGAATACCAACTCCATTAATCACATGTCCAAAAACTTGTTGATACCACCAACTAGGATCGATTCCTTGCTTGTAAAGGTTTAATTACTTTGGATAGAACCAAAACCACTATGTAGAAAACTTTGTGAATACTAAAGAGTATGGCTGAATCTACACATTAATACTTTAGAAAAGTAATATTAACTGAAACATAAACTATAATGAACAATATATGAACAATGATATTAATGAACAGAGCTCCAATATTACTATCAATAATATGAGTACTTTGTGAAGTAATAAGGTTTACAAACCCTTGAAGCTATATTTCAAAAACGTATGAATGTAATAAAATCTAAAACCATAACCTACCTAGGACCCACTGTACACACTAAGGCTTCCATTAAACAAAAAACTATAAATCTTTTATAATTCTAATAGATAACAGTAAATCTTCTAACTTTATAAGATATACACTAAATAAGTCAATACAAATCTCTTGATACATCTTTATCTCTTTAACAATCTTAATCTTCATGCAACAGTCTTAATCTTCATGCAGCAGTCTTAAGTTAGTACTGGCAATACTAACTTACTCTAGCAGTACTAACTGGTTAGTACTGGCAGTTGTAACTTGAGTAGTACTAACTATTGGCTTGGCAGTACTAAGTATGAAGACTTTTAATTCCTAACAATCCTCCCCTAAACTTGTGATTTACCTTCAAATTATTAAGTTTCTTGAATTAAAATCTTGTTCTCTGAGAGGATTCTTCCAAACACTTCATCTTCTTGGTCTTTCAACCTGCATGAATATCTTTCTAAGAAGTTCTCTAGACATCTCATTATCTTGTTCCACTAAGAGCTTTGCAACCAGCATCTGTGTAAGAGTTCCTTTTGACAATGGATACCCCTTCTCTATTAGCATGTAGATGTCTATTCCCTTCTCTGTAGACATATGATGCACTCCACATGAATCATATAGCCTCCAAGTTAAATCATGAATATGCTTTTGAAGCTTCCATAACTTATCATCTGTATCTGGTTCAAACAATCTCTTCAACTCAACCTATATCTCTCTTTCTTTGTCCTCTGTTGGTTCTGTTGAATTGAACTTCTCTTTTACCAGACTTTACAGCTTTACTAAGTCTTCCCTGTCAAATGCTTTCAACATATCATCAAAGAATTGATATACCTCAGTATGATTTCCAACTCTGATGATCTTCTAGTACTTCCTAGCTCCTTTAGTGTAAATCTCCCAGTCAATTATAGGATACTTAGTTTGTAAAGCTTCAACATTCATTCCTTGCTCTAGAACTATTATCATCATTTGCTATAGCCTTTCTTGTGATAGTTCTTCTTCTTTATCTTTTGGTTCTTCAGCTGATACTGAGCTTTCTTCAGTCTTTTGTCTCTTTGAACTTTCTTGAGCAAGTTCTTCTTCTGCATCTCTTTTTGAACTTCCAGCTGTTGACTCAAGAATTGCTCTTTCAATCTCACTGTCCATTGGAACAAAAGTGTGTACTCTCCTCATTGTTATTTCAAATAGATTCTTGATCTCATCAAAATAATAACTTCTCAACTGCTATAGTGTATAAGCTCCCATGTGCTTGATATAATTAGACATATAGGTCCTCTGTTAAGCCTGTGCAGGTGGCTTATTCCTCCTTTCTTTAGCTTTTTGTGTAGTTAAATACCTTTTTCTCTGATTGATAAGCTTTGCAAGCAATCTTGCTTTTTCAGCTTAAAGTACTTCTCTATTTCCTCTGCTTGTAACCTCTGTGCTAACTCTTCATCAGCTTCAACTCTAGCTTGTATGTCATCCCATTCTTTAATATTAAAAGAGCTATCTGCTTCTTGTACATTGGCAATCCTCCGCCTCTCTTCTTCCTCAAGTTTAGCTTGTAATCTTAGACCTGCTTCATAACCAAGTCTTTCTTGTTCTTGCTACAACTTTCTCTTGGTCTGTACAGGTTCAGATTCTTCCATTATACCTTTACCTTTGTCTTTGGCAGTACTAACAGTAGCAGTAGAAACATCAACACTAGCAGTAGTAACTGCTGCACCAACAGTAGAAACTGGCTTAGCAATACTAATATCCTCTTCATCAGTACTAACATCCTTAGCAACATCAAGATCAAATTCAAACTCCATGTCATGCTCTTGCCTCCCCTGAATCTCTGCATCATGTTGTACCAGTGAGATTGTAGGATCTTAATCAATTTCAGATATCTTCCTCCCCTGTTTAGAAGGATCCTCTAAATCTTCTTCATCATCAAAAACAATAATTCTGGCCCTTCTTCTAGCTTGGTTGGACTTAACTTTGTTCTCTAACTTCTTCACTTTCTTGATGAGCTTAGTATAAGAAGCACCATATGTTAGCTTGGTCTGCTTTAAGTTTGTCTCTAAGCTCTCCACTTTATTTGACAATGTTGTACATAAAACCGTTAATTCTTAAAGTATCAAACTGCCCTCATCACTTCCAAGTGTGTTAACTCTTAGGAGAGGTGAATCTTGAGGCATGGTAGGGGTCTTATCAATGTTACCACTGCCCTGTCCTGCTTCTAAGCCAGTGACAGTAGTGGTAGCCCCTCCATATTTGACATCCATACCTATGAAAGCAGCCTCATCTACAACATAGGTCTGAGTAAGAGATCTGGGCTGAGGAACCACAGATTCCTATCTGATGGTTCTCCTAGATGTTGGTGAAATTGGAGGTTGTGAGGTTGATAAAGCACTAGTGGGTGTGTGATGGGACTCAACTGGGTGTGTTGATCCTTTACCCTGAACAACTGGGCCTTGAACAATCATTGTAGAAAACAATGGAATGTTCTCCTAAGAATAGCCCTTTGAAGCCTCTTTATATTGCTAAAAGGTTTTTGAGTGTGGGTAGGAGCAATATAAAGTCTAGTGTGAGGTTTAAGCAGTCTCTTTTGCTTGTTCAAAAACACCTGAATAAATCTTGGATACATTAAAAATTTGTGTTTACTATCTAAGTTTTTCACCATACCATCAAAAATCAGTTTAGAGAAATTAAATGTCCTATTAGTGGCCAAGCAAATAATAGCAGTTGCTATATTGCTACTGAATTGTTCCCAAGAGGTTTTCTTAGGACTTAGACAATGTAGGATGATATGAATGAGAAATATCCATTAAGGGGAAAAGTGTCCTTTCTGAAAGGTCAATTTGTATGAAGTTGACACATACCCCATTAAGGAAAGTTGTTCAAAGATTTCAGTATTTGGCAAAGAACTAACACCATCAGAATCTGCTAATTGGAGATGCCTTCTAACGGATGCCTCAGTAACAATCTTAACTTTGCCATCTATTGTAGCAGTTAATTCAACTTCTACAGAATCAAGTGTTCTGGCAGTAGCAGTTTCCCAAAACTGTTTGATGAGAGAAACATAGATAGTGGGATTTTCTGTAAAAGCATACCTAATGTGACTAGCATTGAGAAAATCCACTATTTGGTGAAATTCTTTACTTCCCTCTGGTTTCTTCAAGTAGGCGACCATGTTGTGTGTGTCACAGAATTCCAATTTCACCATTGTTGATTGAGAAAAGTTCTATTAGAGTTCTGGGTTATGATCGTGTATGAGAGTATGTGCGTTTGGCAAAGTCAATTGATATTAAATAGATATCACTTGAGGTTTTGATTGGACCGGCTGAATTTATCTTGAAGAAATCTTGTGATTTAAAGAAAGATTATGAATTATCCAGAATAAGGAAACCTATAAGTGAAGTAATTGGCAGAATTATCTCAAACGGCTATATTTAATTGCCAAAAATCTGTTATTCCTAAACAGTACTAACAGTAGCCTAGCAGTACTAAGTTTAGCCTAACAGTACTAAGTAATACTCAGCAGTACTAACTTTTGAGTTACCAGTTTTAACCTCAATTTCATTCCAAAAAGCATTCCCATCAGCAATTTTGATTCTCACAAGCTCTCTTTCTGTTTTTATTCTCACTTTATTTCTCAATTCTTTTTCTCACTGAATCACTCTGTTTGTTTTTATGTCACACATCTCTCTTTCTATTTTTTAGCTTACCAAGTCACTCATTCTATTTTTGTTTCACACATCTCTCTTTCTATTTTTCGTTCTCACCAATTTCTCTCATTTCTTTTAGCTCACCAATTCACTCTATCTGTTTTTATTTTCACACACCTCTCTTTCTATTTTTATGCTCACCAATTTCTCTCATTTCTTTTAACTCATAATTCTCTTTGTCTGTTTTTGATTTCTCTCAATGCTCATAGTATTAATTATAACAAACAGTAGTAAGTATAACTTACTGCATTAATATAACAGTATTAAGTATAACTAGCAGCACTCATTATATTTACCAGTAGAAAGTTAGTCCAACAGCACTAACTTGAATCTCATCATTGGTTGCTGATCCATTCCATTTCAAGCATCATTTGTGCATAATCCGCTGCATATAAACACAATTAACCTCCCCTCAATCAATACATCAGAGGTTAATCATTTCAATACTTGCAATCAGATATTGAAATCTATTATCATCAAATGCTTTTGTAAGCAAATCTGCAACATTATGATTTGTGTGAATCTTTATCATCTGAATAAGCTTCTTCTCATTGGAATCTCTGATAAAGTGATGCCTAATCTCAATGTGCTTAGTCTTTGAGTGAAACATTGGATTCTTATCTATGCAGATGGTGCTTTCATTGTCAATGAAAATCTTGGTATTCATGAAATTGTATCCATAATCCAGCATTTGATTTTGAATCCAGAGTACTTGTCCATAGCAACTAGCAGCAGCCACATATTCTGCTTTAGTAGTGGAGTTGGCAACTACAGTTTACTTCTTGCATTGCCATGAAATCAATCTGCTTCTAAGAAATTAACCTCCTGTTATGGATTTCTTGTCTAAACTTGCACCAGCATAGTCACTGTCAATATAAGCTTCCAAATCAAATGGTGAGTCCTTAGGATACCAAAGACCCAATTTAGGTTGACCTTTCATGTATCTAAAGATTCTTTTCACAGCATGAAGATGTGAAACTTTAGGTGTGACTTGGAATCTTGTACAGGCACATACAACAAACATTATATCAGGCCTTGAAGATGTTAAATACATCAATAAGCCAATCATTGATCTATATAAGTGAACATCAACATCTTCAGCATTTTCATCCTTCATCAAAGGCTTTGAAGTCTCCATAGGTGTACTTGCTGTCTTCACAGTTGAAAAAACAAACTTCTTCAAAATTTCATCCACATACTTGTCTTGACAGATGAAAATCCCATCATCTTTCTGTGCCACTTGTAGTCCTAAGAAGAAAGTGAGCTCACCCATTAATTTAAGACTGCTGCATGAAGATTAAGACTGCTGCATGAAGATTAAGACTGCTAAAGAGATAAACACGTATCAAGAGATTTGTATTGACTTATTCAGTTTATATCTTATAAAGTTAAAAGATTTGCTGTTATCTATTAGAATTATAGAAGATATGTAGTTATCTTGTAAAAGACTCCTTATTGTATAAAAGGAGGTCCTAGGGTATAAAGTTTAAAAAAAACAAATCTACATATACATTCATACGTTTTTAATATATAGCTTCAAGGTTGTAAACCCTAGTACTACACAAAGTACTCGTATTATTGATAATAATAATATTGGAGATTTTTAGTGATATCATTGTTCATACAGTTTACTGTTTCATTAATATACTTCTAAGTATTAAAGAGTAGATTCCACATACTCTTTAGTATTCACAAAGTTTCTACCATAGTTATTTTGGATTTATCCAAAGTAACTTAACCTTTACAATCTAAGGAATCAATCTTAAGTTGGGATCAACACTTCTTGTCCATTTGTTTGTGTAGCTACCATGTTCACAGTTCTTGGCCTAAAATTTGTTGTTATGTTTGACCCATTGCCTGAATTACCTGAACCACTATTCCATGGCTTAAATTTTCCATGCAATGGATGACCAACAGGATATCCAACTATCTGATAGCACTCATTTTGGTAATGACCCTCTTTTTGACAGTTTCCACAAATGACTCCTGGTTTGAATGTACTTTTCCTAGTGTTTAGATTAGTGATAGGTCTGTTTTGCCTGGTGTTTGGTGTGTTGCTGTTGTTTTAAAATTGTCTTGTGTTGCTGAATGTTGACATAACAGTAGGAGTTAGATACTTAGGAGTGTTTGTTTCTCATTGTTTTTCCTCTTGCCTAAGCATATCATAGGCCTTTGTTGTATTGGGTATGGGGGGGTCTGGCATCAGAAGTATTTGACCTCTCACATTGGTAATACATGATCTAATCCCATTAAAAAAAAAACATCAAGAACTGCAACAACCTTTTTCTTCCTTCCCTAGCACTATTAAGTCTCCCAATTGAACAATTACAGTTACAAGTACACATGTATGGTGCTTCCAAAGCATCAATTTCATCCCATAAGCCTTTCAACTTCTGATAATACATCTCAATTGAGAAATTTGTTTGTTTCAACTATGTGATCTCATTGATTAACTAGTAGATTCTATGTCCATCCAATTGAGAGTAATGTTCTTGTAGTTCTTTCCAAAGCTGAAACAGAATGAACAAAATTTATATTGTTGCTTATTTGATCAGTAACTGTATTCAAGATCCAAGAAATGATCATGTCATTATTTCTTTCCCACAAGGCTCTCAATGGTTATTTTGCTTTTGGTTCTTGATACTCGTTAGTGATGATTTTGAGTTTATTCTTGGCATTAAGTGCAATCATCATGGATATCCTCCATGAACTATAATTTTATGATCCTAACAGCTTTTTGGAGATTAGAATGAGTCCAGGATGATCATTTTGATGTAAAAAGAGTGGATGATTGACTGAATTAGTATCTTCAATGTTTTCTTGATTTATGTTTGTTTATGGAGTAACTGACATGATTTTTGAATTTTAAGTTGTGTAAATGATGAATGTTTGCTTGATTGTTGTGTTTTAATGAATTCTGTGATGAATTTGATGAGTTTTGGTGTGTTTTGATTATGATTTGAGTGGGTTTTGAAGGTTTATCAATGGCAGAATTTGGCGGGAAATTCAGTTTAGGTGGTGGTCAAAGTTAGTTGTGATGGTCAACGGTGGTTTGTTATGGCAGTTTGTGATGGTTGTTGCAGAGGACCTTTCAGGTCTACTCTGATACCATATTGTAAATGATAGGATTTAGAAAATAATAAAAATGTATTTCATTGAACCAAATAGAAAGTGAGGAATACAACAAGTATTTATACTACTGTTACATCAAGAAAGAAGGTGTTAGTACAAAATGTGCGACTGGATACTAATTGGGCTTAGATTGCTTGTTGGACTGGACCTTCAAGCTCTCTTGGGATTAGATCTTGTACTAAACAAAGTAGTTGAGACGATTTCCTTCGCAAATGAAAGTAAACTGTTAGCCTTACCATGGGGACGGACCCCATGATTAGACTCCGGCGTGAGAGTAAGAAAACATGATGTCAGAAGTATGTGTGTGTATTGGGAAGAGTGAGAAAATCGTACCATTTGGAGTGTCAGATGATTCCTTTTATAGGCGAGTCTAGTACTAGGGTTTCCTAGTATTTCGCCTAGAATTATAGTGGCCGGAGTGGGACCCTTGTCTGGCCAGGGTCTGCGGCTATTGTCACACCTCATAAATTCCCGGTTAGTATTCCGACCCATTCTGGTCATTTACTTTTAAATTTTATATGTTACATTAAATCTGACAGTTTACCAGAAAGTTAAACTGCGTAAAACTGAAAAACGTCATCGGACGCGTCCCGACATAGATTATTAATTAATTTAGGCCTTATATGAGATATTTTAACTTTTCTGAGTATTTCGTGATTTTTAATCACTCCCGATATAAAT